>JAKSZP010014702.1:0-124991 GCA_022478985.1 Massospora cicadina
TAGTGCAACCAGGGTTCACATGGCATACAGTGTCCATTAATGTTATGGGACCTCTAAGTACAAGCACTGGAGGAATGCAGTATATCATTGTCATTATTGATAACCTTACAAGATGGGTCAAAATAAAGCTATGGTTTGGGTCAATTCAATAAATACCACAAAAATTATGGATCAAGTAATATATCAACACAAGCTGCCCTCAGGGGATCCTTATTGATAATGTAACAAACTTTATTTATCATACACTTATTGAACAAAATGATGGGGTAAAGTGAGTTGCATTGGTAATATATTATCCAGAGTCAAATGGACTTGTCAAAAGAGAGAACTCTAACTTAGCTGCTATTCTATGGAAGCTGGTTGCTGAAAAAAACTTCTGCTTGGATTTCATACTTAAATGTGGTGACATCAGTATATAATATCAGCTATCATTCATCAACTGAAAAACACCCTTCAAATTACTCTATTGAATAAAAGCCGCTCTACCACCAATTTTATACTCAGCCTTGGAATTAACATTGGGGATGAGTCCTGACCAGTAATTAAATTGATTATCCAACATTATGATCAATTTACAACCACAAGGTTTTGATGAATACCTTAGGAAAAGAAATATCTAGGCTAAAAAGTATAATGATAAAAAATGACTGCCCATAAAAGGATTTAAAATTGGAGATAAAGTATCCTACCATGATTCACATGGACTTGGCCACCATAATAATCTAGATGCCTTATAATAGGCCCCTTTGAAGTAGTTATGAATTCAGCAACAGATGCCTATATGATCAAAAATATCCTCAAGGTTGTATAGTTTACCAAGTTCATAGAAAATTCTAAAAATTGGTACTAAAAATAGATATATATAAGAAAAAGAAATAATAATAATAATAAATAAAAATAAAAATAAAAATAAAATATTAAAAAAGAATAAAAATAATATATATATATTAAAAGTAAGGCTTATTTTAGCTGCATCTAAAATCATCTGACAGCATTCCATACAAGGTTGTTGGTAAAACCAGCTCAGGTTGCAACCAGGCATGCTGGGAGTAGTCCTGAGTTGCTTAGAATAAATGAGTCAGCAGGATAAGGACAGATTAAAACTGGATCCACTGTGATTAGTCCCCTAGAAAATAAGTTAAAGATCCGCTCTGATTAAAAAAAGGAGAGCTCAATCTGAAGGAGTACATGTTTTCCATGCATATTGGCAATGATGCCTGAAATAGTCCTGGTATAGAAAGAGGCAGTAGGACTGAGCTCTATGAGGGCGGCAGCAAGAGGAGACCGCTGAAATAATAAGCTGCTTAAGTTTGAAGGAAAGACCTCTGAACCAGACTTGATAGTAAGCCTCAAGAGGAGGATGCATTTGCCTCTGAAAACCTGTCTTGGTGGGTAATTTGGTCAAGCAGGGGATGTGTTGGAATCTTAGTTGGCACATTATAAATCTCACTTACAGATTAAGCATTTCAAAGATCTATAAAAACTTTTAATTTTTGGCAATGGTTGCAGACTAAATTATTAAGCATAATTAACCAAATGTATGTAATACAATAATTGGTTTTGATTAGTGTTTTGTCAGGGATTTTCCAACAATGTTAGATAAGTAATATGACGAGGGCTTTATAGCTGATATTCAGCTTACTTGAACAGAGAGTTCAGGCAGAGGCGCTGAATGAGTAGGGTCATTTTTACAAGGACTGAAGCGTTTTTAACACTTGTTCTGGCGGTAGTTTGTAATCATAACCAGGCAATATGACCCCTATAAAATCGGTGTCCAGTTTCTGACACTAAGGAATGGCTGCCAATCTGTAAAGGTTACTATTAATAACTAAAGCATAAAACCCGCCATGTTCAAAGTTAATTCTCTGAGTCAAAAGTTTTGGGAGAACAATCAGTTAATTTTCAACAAGTCATCTAAAAAGTTGTGCACCTTTTGCCTATAAAATCCCTTATTATTTTCTAATAAATGAGAATTCTACTGTTTTCTATTAGTTATATTTTGGCTTTTAAATAAAAGAGTTAGAGTAAATAAAATACCTAGCTGTTTTTTTTTAAAATTATAGTTTACCAGAGTGGGGTTAAAGCCACGTATACTGTTGACTCAACTGACTAGTTGTCTCCATACAATAAGGTCCATATTATCTATAACAAAAGCTGCAATAAACTACAAAAAGTTTTCAGCTGTTTATTCATCTTTTCACCCAATATTAGATGCAACTTTTGGGACTGCATCATGTGGAGATACAAAGACAGTTTGATATCAACCAACAGCTTAATTAGTTACTTAATGGTGTATATAAGACTGATATAGAATTTATCAGGATAATTGAGATGCCATTTTAAATAAATATAAAGTAATCAATGAATTGAAAGCAAGATTGTATGAATTAGATATAGACTTAGTGAATAGATAAAAATAGAGTCATTCAGAAAACCTTGAATGCTTTGGCAACCATACGCCAACCATTGGAACAAACCAGCTAAATCATGTACTCAATTAAAAGAACAACACAAACATATAATTCTAAAATGAATATTTGTTAACTTATATTTAACAGCTAAATGAGAGCCAATTTACCTCCTACCAAAGAAGTGCATATCCAAGAAGATCACCTAAATTAGAAGGCTCTGAAGGGTCTCAAGTACTGAAAGTGTCAAAGTATGCTTCCATAAGATGCTGTGCAATACTGTTTGATAGGCATGCCCACATGCATGATCAGGTCAAAGTTGTTCCCAGAACCAAATAATGGCAATACCACACAATTTCTTGGAAGGTGGTGCTGCTAACAAAAAAATAAGGATATACACAATAGTAAAAGTACCAGCTGATAAGCTCCAGAACAAGAGTGAGACCGTAGCATAAGTTGCCAAAATATTAGGAGACCTAATTTATAAAATTAGGCCTGAAATGCTAAAATATTATAAAGGTTTTTAATAAATTGTAGTAAAAGAAACTAAAGATAAAATTGAGAGATATTGTTAATGTTGCACTCACCAATGAATATTTTAGTGACAGTTGAGTATCTCTAAGCTAAACTTTTTAGATATGGTAAACTTACAGAAATTGGAAGTCAGGATTAACTTCTCTAGTTTGAAATATACTCAGTTGAAATACCACATCAGAAGTATTTTGGGGATCATTATTCTTGGTATTGGTTACTGGATTACCATTCATTGGTGCATTAATTTGAGTGTCAATATTATCAGGTTCAGTTGCCAGACTAAAATTAGTATTAATTTTAGGAGTTATAATTGTATCAATTTCATATAGGCATGTTTGCTTAATCTCTCAACTAGTTTTGGATCTTTGGGGTTTGTTACTGATCATTCTCAATTCTATAAAATTCATCAGGATTGAGGCCAAATTTTCTTTATATTTTCAAAATATAAGAGCAATATCACTGTCACGGATAAGGATGTGATTGGTACATAAGATCATCCCTTGACCAGTGGAATGATTGGAATTAACCACAAGCCAGTGGAGGTACACGCGACCAACCAACCAAGGATGGGGCAATTGAGGCCTTTTTATAGACGTGAACAAGAAAATGAACTTTCACCAAAGTTGGGACAATGTCATGCAAAGTAAATTTTTGCCCTAATGAATCAGAGGGTTATCATATGAAGATGACAACGCCACCAAAATTCACTATAAAAACTTCCCCCCTTAACTACCTTCAGGGGTTGTAATAATTTGCATTCTGCCAATGATGCTATGATGAGAAGACTGAATTAATACAATGAGAGTGCTTAAGTATTAAAATTAAATACTGCCAAATTGGGCAAAAATACAATTTCAAGAGTCACTCAATACCATAATATGAGGTGCATTGTAGGTGTGTCATCTCTTGGCTCTGATGTCAAGCAGAGTATTACCAAATTTGGTAATTAAACAATATCAGCAGAAGAAAAAATGGTCCAACACAGCGAGACTAGTGAAAGGGCCCCTGAACATCCAGATTCAGGGATAATCACTTCTAGACAGATCTTTCAGTTATAAGAATTAGCCCAAATGGAAGAAGCTACAAAAGCAGCAGTTAGAAGATGTCTGACTAGGGGATCTTGAAAATCCTCATATCAAAACCCATATTCCAAAATTTTTTACAAATCTCATTCATTTTTTATATCTTATTTTCCCTTAAAGTATAATGTACTTCAATTTTTATCTCATTAAAACTTTTCCATAGAATATCAAATTTATCCTTTTACTTACACTTATAGTCATTTAAGTAATTTAATCGCCAGTAACCAGTCTGGGGCTAACCAGATATACATGCTTTGGGATTTTTTCCCAATTTTCAGCCTCCTAAATTACCTTTTGGATTGCTAGGGAATAAATTCTGATGGTGAGTGAATTGGATATTGGTGTCAAACATCTGCCCTTTCAGCTGCAGAGGAAAAAAGTCCTGGGTAAAATTCAGTTAAAATGAGGAACTGTCGGTCATTTATGAGTTTCTGATGACCTTAAATGCGATTTTAATAACAATGAGACCAAAAAATTGGGGATATTGGCCAAAGGACCCTGGCTGATTCTAGTTGGAGCCCCATTAATCAGGGTAACACCATTTTGACACCTGCACAGGCGCAAAACGCAAAATTGAATGGCCAGATTTCCCCAACCTCATAACAGACCTTGGGGCAACCATTGGAAGGCACTCCCCCAACCACCACCAGGTCCTTCAAAACATCTACGTGGGGCCACCCCTTTTATAGGTGTGGTGGAGGTCCCCTGAGGTGAAAGTAATTTATCTAATGGTGATTGGTTGCAGTACATCAAAACCTTACCACATGGGTACATTCTGCCCCAAAACCCAACCCTCAGTTTACCAAAAATTAACTCACTGTTCCCAAGATCTGATAGGATTGACACCCATATTACCTAAATTGGAAGCATCAAAGCTATTCCAAACTTATCCCAAATTCCCTCCAACCCTAAAAAATAGTTTAAATACTGATTGTCAAATATTGGGGAAGGATCGCTTCTCTTTTTAGCCCCACACTTCTAATAAAATCCATAAAAACCCAAATTTTATAGTAGCGCTTACTATTTACTTTATTAAAACTCTTTGTGGGATCCAGCGGTGTAGCACCAGCGAGCACAAAAAATCTGGATTCCTACAAAATGGTGCTTACTACAGGGGATCCCTGTACACCAAAACTAGTTGCTCTTAATAAGAAATTAACAAGCGCTTTGTCCCGCCTTGAGGAGCTTGAGCAGCGTCTTTTCAAACTCTCCCTTAAGGACAGAAACGTCCTTGGAGAAGGGAGCAACGCTGCCTTTTTATACATTTACAAAGCTGCTATGAGTGGTGCCACAGACAAGCAAAAAGTTTGACAAATCTTTTGTTGTCTAAATTGTCTAGTGTAAGAGATGATAGTCCCTAACCTGAATCCTTCATACACCTGGGTAGAGGTGAGAGAGGCTACTTTAGCTGAATTAGGATCACAACAGAGTTTACACAGGTAAAAATATGCCTTTATGCGCCTTAGTATGTTTGAAGATGATTCAGACATTGCCTTTGATGAATGATTTTACCTCGCTGCACAAAGGTTGTCCACCTCTAACATGCTTACCCTTGATGATGCTATCGCCGTCCTGTTAACTGGGCTAGCCTCTCAACCCACTCTAGCTAGACATATCATCTCAGTAAAAGCCACATCAAAAATATCTGCGACATTAAAGAGGCTTTGTTAGAAGTGGCCAAATTCCAGTTATGGGCTAACACAAGTGAAGCTGAGGTGAAACCTAAAACTCTAACCATTAAGGAGCTTCTGCCAGTTGAACAGTTGGGAGTGAGCCCACCTGTGCCTATCCTCCCTACTAGACCTGCTTCCTTAGTACTCCTTAAAAAGGATACCCCATCTTCATTTAAATTGGAGTTTGGTAAAGTAGTTGATACTACACTCCTACACAAGTGCACCCAAGCCTCCATGCCTTCTCTACCAACCAAGCTGGTAAATGCAGCCTTTAAGGCTACCCAATCTTCTGTAGCCATCTCCCCTACTTCCATCGCAGCCTTGCCCGTTGTTGAGAATACCCTTGGGAAGGAATCTGAGAGGGGTTATGATGACATTGGATACTATATTTTGGGAGCACCCACGGAACTAGAGGTTCCTGATCATTTAAACGCTGGAGGAGTAGATTGTAACACCATAATTGAGGGAACGTACCTCAGCCAAATTTTAGGATGGCCAAAAGTTATTGACACTGCTAGAGATGGTGATCAACTCTTATCTATCTTGATTCGACCCCTTCAATGGGTCCAGCCTATGAAAACCATCTTGGATAAATATCCTGAGACTGCTCGCAAATTAACCTCCACCTTTCAGCTTAAGGAGGTCCTAGCTTTGGCACCTAACTTTGGAGGAACCCTCACAAAAGTTGAAGTGGTTATACAAAAAGTACAAATACTGGTTATCTTAAACACTGGCTCCTCAGTTAATGTGATCTCAACTAAGCTTATCATGAAGATCAAGCTAGAATATGATTTAAGTACACGCAAGAATTTGGAACCTCAGCTCCCAACAATACTCGTGCTATTGGGGCATATTTTCCCTTCCCATTCGAATTGGGAAGCTTATCCTATCAGCCCCTACTGTGGCTTTGGACAATAAAGCATATGATATGCTCATTGGCACTCAGTTTATAATTGAGTATGAGGGAATAATCAATATGAAGCAAGGCTTTCTATCATTGCTCAACTATGTAGTCCCTTTAGTCCTATCCAATAAAGAAACCTGCAAGAATGAATACTCCTGCCTGGTCAAATACCCCTTTCCACTATGGCTTTACCTTATTCTAACTCCAGATTTAACACTAAGAAATTTCCCAACTCAGTGGATATGAGGGATGGCATTCTTTTCTATGCTGCAGATGAGGTATTAATTAAGCCTGGTGAACAACGCGTGGTTGACACTAAAATCACGCTCCAAATACCAAACCACTGCTTATTATATGTTACAAGTTTTGATGGAGTTAGCCCCTTGGAGCCTTGGGTACTGCCTGAGATACTAGACCCAGCCCACCAGAGGCCTATTACCCTTTTGCTGGGAAACCTCACCGGAAAAGACATGGTCATTTGAAAACACCAAGAGATTGGATGAGGCTTTCTACTTCTAGTGGAAAATATTGAACGTATACACTCTGTTGGCTCAATGGCGAATTTGGGTTTGCTTATGGATAACCCGGTGTGTACTCTACCTAATATTCATATTTTGGATGAGTAACCCCAGTCATATTGGAAAAAGTTCATACTTTGTTAGACAAATATAGTGACATATTCTCTAAATCTGACAATGACTATGGTAACATAAAAGGCTGGTGTCACTCCATCAATGTGGGTGATACCCACCCTATTCATTCAAAACCTTACTGTAAGTCAAAGGTGGAAGAAGAGAAAATGAGGTCGGAGCTCCAGAAATTACTAGATGCAGGGTTGTTAGTTCCTTCACAAAGCCCTTGGTCTTCTCCTCTGTTGCTTATTAAAAAGAAAAATGGATGTTATCAGATAGTTTTGGACATCCACAAATTGAACAATCTCACGAAAAGGGATAGTTATCCTATCTCCCACATTAACAACGCCCTGGCCCAACTCTCTGGATTTCATTTCTTCTCTGCCATGGACTTGGCTAGCGGCTATTGGCAAATGGACCTTTCACCTAAAGATCAGGAGAAACATGCCTTCATTTGTAGTGAGGGTCTTTTTCAACCAACCTGATTACCGCAAGAGCTGTATAACATACCTGCATCTTTTCAGCTGGTGATGGACCATATTTTGGGGGACCTGAAGTTAACTTGTGTCATCATATATCTTGATATAACAGTGTTTTCATGAAACTTCAATAAACATCTTGATCAACTAAAGGAGGTGTTTCAAAGTTTACACAAGTCAAATATTAAGTTGAAGCCTTCAAAATGTACCTTCTTCCAATGGAAATTGGATTTACTTGGGCACTCCCTTTCTCAAGAAGGAATCCAACCCATGCAATATAAGGTTGAAGCGATTAAAAATGCCTCCCCTTGAAAATCTATGGGATATCAGGTATTCCTAGGGATGATGGGGTAAACCATCAGTTTATACCCAAGTTTGTCCAGCTCAGCAAACCTCTTGTTCGCTTACTAACTAAGAACACCCCTTTCTATTGGGCGCTGAACAGAAGGCTGCTTTTTAGACGTTGATTAAATGCTACAACAACGTCCTATTCTAAGGCACCCTGATTAGAATAAGCCATTTATCCTGTTTACCAATGCTTCAGACTATGTTGTTGGGTCATCTTAGCCCAATTAGATAAAAAGGTGTGGATCACTACGTTTCATATTTTAGTAAGATGCTATCAAAAGCAGAACGCAAAAATAGTGTAACTGAGAAGGAGCTCCTTGCCGTTCTGTTAGCTGTGAAGCACTACCGCCTTTCCTGTATGGGACCTCCTTTACTGTGGTTACAGACCATGCTTCCCTAAAATGGTCACAGAACATGAAGGATCCTACTGGCCAATTAGCTCGCTGGGCTCTAAAGCTCCAGCACTATGATATGAAGATTGAACTTCGTGCTGGGACTCATCACATTAATGTTGATGGGTTGACTTGGCTGCCTGTCCTTCACTTGAATATTAGTGAGGGGGAGAGGCTATATGACCTTCTAATGACCCCCAATGAATGGAAGGATAAGGATGAGCCCATCTGGAAGATGTTAGATCAGCTTTCCCATAACACAAAGTGGAAAATGGGAAGTTATATAAGCAGGTGGGGTCAAAATGGCTGCCTTACCTTTGGCCCTCAGAACACGTACCTTCTATTATAGAAGCTCACTCCATCTTAGGGCATAGAGGGCAAAAAAAACTTTTGAGTGGATTAAGGATCAGTGCTATTGGGATGGTAAAGTGTAATCTATCGTTGATGTCTTGGAAGCTTGCCTTACGTGTAAGAAGCATTATGGTTTCAAGGCTAGATACTAGTATCAACCCACTACCCCTCAAGAACCGTTCCACACCATCAGTTTGGATGTAGTAGGTCCCTTCCTCATACTACTTGTGAGAAAAAGTTTATTCTAGTAGCTATTGAATATTTTACTAAGTGAGTGGAAGCGGTGGCTCTTCATGCTCAAACGGCCAAGGCCACAGCCACCTTTTTACATCAATACACTTTCTCTCAACATGGCTGCCCCCAAGTATTACTCTTCAATAATGGTAAGAGCTTCACCTCCAGAGTAGTCAAAATCCTGGCCACATCCATGGAGGCCAACAAATTTTCTTGGCTCCATACAATCCCTCTACCAACAGAGCTGTGGAAAGAGCAAATGGTACCCTGGTATCCATTCTAAAAAGAAATGGCTTCTTCTGATTCACTTACTGGGATCAATACTTACCCAGTGCTCTCATGGCCCACCAAATTAGTTATCACCAGGTATTAGAGATATCCCCATTCCATGTCTTGTATGGGCGAGAACCAGGAATACCTGCTCTTTTAGTAAAGGATGTATACTCTTCTAGAGTTGACTAGCCTGAGAAAAATATAAGACGATTAGATCAGTGCATCATCCAACTCCAATCTGAGGCTATGACTAATTTAGCAAAAACGGTGACAAAAGAAAGGCAGGCTGCTATTGAGCTAAAAATCCCCCTACCTAAATTCCAAGTATCTAACATGGTAACATACTACCATAATAACATCACTCCTATAAGCAGTAAGCTTGGATAAATCTGGTAGATTCCCTTCACCACACCTATAAAAGAGGCAATGAATATTCTATAAAATAGCTTGCTACCAGAATCACTATCAACCATGTACACGGCCACTTCCTTCAGCTTTATTCTCCCCTCACCATTCTTGAGGGGGGTGATATTGGATATTTGCCCTCTCAGTTGCAGAGGAAGAATGTCTTGGGTCAAATTCAGCCAAAATGAGGAACTGTTGGCCATTTACAAAATTCAATGACCCTAAATGCGATTTTAATAACAATGAGACCAAAAAATTGGGGATATTGGCCAAAGGACCCTGGCTGATTCTAGTTGGAGCCCCATTAATCAGGGTAACACCATTTTGACACCTGCACAGGCGCAAAACGCAAAATTGAATGGCCAGATTTCCCCAACCTCATAACAGACCTTGGGGCAACCATTGGAAGGCACTCCCCCAACCACCACCAGGTCCTTCAAAACATCTACGTGGGGCCACCCCTTTTATAGGTGTGGTGGAGGTCCCCTGAGGTGAAAGTAATTTATCTAATGGTGATTGGTTGCAGTACATCAAAACCTTACCACATGGGTACATTCTGCCCCAAAAACCCAACCCTCAGTTTACCAAAAATTAACTCACTGTTCCCAAGATCTGATAGGATTAACACCCATATTACCTAAATTGGAAGCATCAAAGCTATTCCAAACTTATCCCAAATTCCCTCCAACCCTAAAAAATAGTTTAAATACTGATTGTCAATATTGGGGAAGGATCGATACTCTTTTTACCCCCACGCTTCTAATAAAATCCATAAAAACCCAAATTTTATAGTAGCGCTTACTATTTACTTTATTAAAACTCTTTGTGGGATCCAGCGGTGTATCACCAGCGAGCACAAAAAAGCTGAATCCTACAATTGGTTAACCCCAATTTTAAGTTAAGAATGTTAAAGAGATTTTAGATAATTTGCCAGGTTTGGATCCATCAGGGAATAATCCAGGTGGATGCTTAGGATCTTGTCAGTCAGAATTGCTGAAAAAATGGGGCATCTGATAGTTGATCATTAATTAACTATCAGGTGTACCAATTGGGATTGGTCAGGTTATCACTAACTGATTGGAAACCTAAGTAGCAGTTGCAAGGTGAGTAAAGCTTCCTGCAACTAGTGAATCAATTGGTTGGTGCATGATCTGCTTTAATGAGTAATAAATCCCATTACCTAAGAAGGTCACTAGCCAAATATGGTTGGTCACTTGGATCAAGAGGAAAACGTTAGGGACACATTTTCTGACTCTTTCCGTCTAGGTCTTGAAGATTTCCAATGATGGAATTTTAGCCAGGATGGGGAAGACCATCACTGCTGAGATAAGGATGGGTGATTCAATGGCAACAGCTGCTGTTTCATCAAAGAGGTTTCAACTGAGGGTGAGATGACCAAAACTTCACTATAAATTTCCTAGGATTCACTTATAATAAAAAGACAGATAGTAAAACAGAAAAACAGTGTTTACAAGAACAGCATTTAGTAAATCAAAAGTTCTATAGTTTTCATTCAGTATATAGTTTAAGTAGTAAACTATTATCAGCTTTCAACTGTGATATTCTTCTCAAGGATATTATTACTGTGTGCAATAATTGAAAAACCCTTAGAGAAAGTAGTAAAGGTCTGAGAAGGGATCTAGAGAAGAAGGAGACACAATTGGGAATTGCTGCCAACTGTGTGTTGGACCAAAGAGACTGTCACCAGGGAATCTCAGAGAAGATCAGGTTGGACAGAGTGAGGGAATGAATCCCTAAAAAATGACATCTCACGCATTTAATCAGGAATGCTGGTCAAGCGTTGGGCCAAAATATAAGAATTCATAATAAACTACAGATAATAGTTGTCATACTATTATCAACCAATAATCTAATATACTATACAATGTGGATGAAGTGACAAGTGTCATGGTTAAATGACATCATAGTGGGGACCAAACCTAAGGATAAGGATGTTTGACAGGAGGCCCAGAAGATAAAGCTTCAAACCCTCCCTGACCTCAGGCACACAGTAGACCAAGGCTGGGTACAAGCCAAGTATGCCCAGGTTGGTACTAGTGAGGTGCCTAATGACCAGCCCCTTACATCAGCCCATGCATTAAAACGAATGGTTTACTCAATTAATTCGGTTGGTTCAATTTGGTTAGTCAAAGAATGGGGTTGCAAAACCTGTTCCATTTATGAAATCACATGTTTGGGTCAGATTAACTTCAATCAATTACTCAAGTGAAGTCAGTTTTGGTGTTTTCTACCAATTTGGATGGTAGTCTTTGCCTAATTGTGGATTGGTGCTTGGGACCACTTCAGCAGACTCCAAATTTCCCCAACAAAGTTTAATTATGTTTTCTGCGACAACATTCCTTGTTGGTCAACTTCCCAATAAACATTTTCCCATTTTCCCATTTTTCTTATGTTATCTCTAGCAAACCTGTGTGCAGACCTCTTTGAGGAGGTCTCACACCACGTTAACCACCTAATTATAAATACAATTAAATTTTCAACTCATGCACCATTGGGTCGCCCAGGTTCCCTCCAACTCTGGACGTTTAACCCTTTCCACTTTGTGCTTAGCATCATTTTTGGTCAGTTGTTTGCTATCATGATCGCACTTTTTCCCTTAAGTTATTATTGCTCCAGCACCCTCTTCTGGGCTCTAGTAAGTCTGGTACTAGCGGCTAGTTTCCATGCGTTGGCCTTGTGCACCAAGCACCACCACGCTAGAAACAGGAGAGTTATAGACACTCTTCTTACATTATTTGACCAACCTCATAAATTTATGTGCATGAACTTTTTATGTGGGACTTTTCCAAAGTGGAAACAGTGGGCGCTGGCTGAGGGCCTTGGATGTGGTCAGCCACACCGCTGTTTTCCCTTTTTCCTAAAGGTTAAAGTAACTCATCTTTATTATGGTTGCCTCCAACTGGAATTATCCATCCTTTGTACTTGTACCTGGTGGATATAGATGCTTTGATGTCTAAAAGTCATGATTCCCCAGCTTTCCACTGAAATTATAAGTTCCATTTAAATAAACGAGTTTTCATTTGACAGCGCGTTCAGATGTGCCACCATAATCGGCACAGATGGGTTTAGGGGTGTTGGCCTTGGATAACGTTGGGCATTACGTTGCAGTTAGGAATTAGGGTCAATTGCGTCTAAAAACGGATTTTATGATGATAATCTTATCCAAACTTCTAAGCTGTTTCTTAGCTTTTATGGCCTGGATGAGAACCTATTCCAGTATATAAAATAACCCCTGAGAACCCTCGTTTGATCCCTACCATGATCTGTGGCACTCAGGAAGCGGAGGAAGCTTTTTTTTAAATATGATAAAGTATATGCACCTGCAGAAGGCATGGTGGGGTATGTGGCCTCAGTATTAAGAGTGGCCAACTATCTTTCCCCCTTTATGATTCCAAAACATACTCTGATGGCTTGCTTGAACCAGAGAAAGAGTTTTTTGTTGAGGTGTTGTTGTTGTATGCCATAAACAAAGACCATTCAAGGTATTTTATACTGACTTCTACCCTCTCCTCCCCTTTAGGGAAACTCGGCACCACTATTTTAGTGGATACTGGCGCCTCTGAAAACTTTATGGACCAGAGCCTAGCCAAGTACCTTGGACTGAATTACTTGCCAGGTGGTATGGTTAAGAGAGGGGCGTCCCAAGGTATTCCCACTCTGAATAACATTGGGACAGTGGACTATCAGGTTGGCAAGTACCACTTGTCTGATCACATCAAAGAGGTCAAAAACCTCCTGTTCCCTATCATTTTAGATGTGGAGTGGTGGCAAAAATTTGATGATAAAAACGACCTGTCAGAGAATACCCTATCCCTCACCTTGAATAATGGTCGCACATTAGTTGTTCCTTTGTCAGAAGAGAATGCACAGGGAGAATTTTCCTCACTGGCCCCACCTTCACCCTTATAGCCTTGCCCCTTTGCTGAAGCCATCAGTGGAAGTTCCTATACCATCTTACTTGGAGGGTTTGGAATCCTTTTTTGATGCAGCATCCGCTAATGCACTCCCTGAGCACTCTGATTCCAATTGTGACTTCAAGCTAACTGTGGATCTGGTGCATATATCTTCCCCATTTACCTATTGACTGTCCGGGAGGAAGAGGCGTTGGATGTGTGGGTGAAGGAACAATTAGCCAAAGGTGCGATTTTTCAGCGTACCTCCCCTGTATGCTCTCCACTTCTCTTTGTTGAGAAGTCTGATGGTACTCTGCGCCCATGTGTGAACTATGGGAACCTTAACAACGTCACTGTGCCAGATCTATATCCCATCCCTTTGGGCTCTTATATTGCGCGCTATGTGGAGAAGGCTAAGATCTTTTCCAAGCTGGATTGCTTCTATGCGTTCAATCAGATTTGGATTAAAAAGGGACAAGAGTGGTTAACTACCTTCCAACCAGAAAAGGAATTTCCAGTTTCAGGTCATGCCCTTTGGGCTTAAGAATGCCCCTGCTATCTTTCAACGCCGCATTAATGCAGCGTTGGGTGACTTGTTGGGGGGTATGAGCGGTTGCTCACATGGATGATATCCTGGTCTTTTCCCCTGATCAGGAGTCCCATGCAGTACACCTTTGGCAAGTGGTGGAGCGGTTAAAGGCAGACAGCCTTACGCTGAAGGTTAGCAAGTGTGAATTCTTCAAGTCCCAGGTCACTTTTCTGGACAATGTCATGTTTGACCAAGGATACATGATAACTCCAGACAAGGAGAAGGCGGTTCATGAGTGGCCTACCCCTACTTCAGTAAAAGAATTGCGGAGTTTTTGGGGACATGTACGTTCCTCAAGAAGTTCACGCCAAACCTTTCTGAGGTGGCAGCGCCCTTGTATAGGGCTAGTGGTGCAAAAGTGCTTCAGTGGTCCCCCGTTTTGGAGAAAGCTTTCCAAGCTGTGAAGTACACCCTGTTGTCCACGTCCATCCCTCACCATGTTGACTCTTCCAAAGAGTTTGTTGTGTCTACTGATGCCTCTGACTTCGCCATAGTGGCTGCCTTGTTACAAGTAGGCGAATATGGGTTAGAGCATCCGGTGGGATATTTTTCTAGGAAAATGTCTCTGCCTGAATTGAATTATGCCATTTACGATAAGGATTTACTAGCAGTGGTTGAGGCGCTGACATATTAGCGTCACCACTTGCATGGCTCTATCCAATCATTCTGCGTACATAAAGATCACCGTGCCTTGCTGTACTACCGCGCCCCTCATGTCCTAACCCCACAGCAGACCTGTTGGCATGAGAACCTTGCCCAATTTGACTTTTCTTAAAAATTCACCAAGGGCCAAGGATAATGGTTTGATGGATGCTTTAAGACGCAACCCTGCTTTAGCGCCCAATCCCAAGGAGGTAGAAGTCCACAACACGCAGGTGATGATTCCTCCAAATAAAGTACTGTCTCAACTTCCCTCTCCCATGCCAACAGGCCAGCGCTTGCACATCTGGAAAATGAGGAGGAGTATGGTATGTTCAGAAAGGTCGTCTTTTATCAGCTGCTGTCAACCAAATATACTATGGCACTTGCTAAGAGCGCTTTATGTCAAGAGGACCTATCCAGGGGTTATCATGTAAAGGATGAGATGGTGTGGTTTTAGGGGCGCCTTTGGGTACCTGCTGGATCACTGCGCCTGGAAATCATCCAGGACCATAATGATGGAATCACCAATGATCATCCTGGGAAAGCAAAGACCTTGGAGTTGATATGTCGCACCTACAATTGGAAGGGCTTGCCTGCTCAGGTGGGGCGGTATTGTAAGGAGCGCCTGGTCTGCAACCAGATGAAACCCAACCTTCAACTTTTAGCGGAGTTGTTGGTACCAGTCCAAAAGGCTGATGGGCCTTCAACCTCCCTCTCAGTTGATTTCATTGTGGAATTACCTGCATATGATGGTTATGATGCCATCATGGTGTGGTGGACCGTTTTACGAAGTTCTGTCACTTTATTCCTTGATGAACAACAATAACCGCGGCTGAGATGTCTAGGCTCTTCGTCACACATGTGTTTGCACTCCATGAAGTGCCCCAAAAGATTATCAATGACCGGGGACCCCAATTTACCTTGGTAACTAGGTAGAGTTGTGTAAGACTCTTCAGATTCGCCCCTGACGTTCAACTGCCTATCACCCCCTAACAGATGGGCAGACAGAACGAGTGAACCGGTGATTAGAACAGTTTCTGTGGTGTTACACTGCCGCGGATCATTTATATTGGGTTTCTCACCTCCCTATGGCCCAATTCAGTTACAATAACATTTTGCATTCTTCTATTGGTTGTTACCCTTTTTTCGCTAACCAAGGTTTTAACCCCACCTTTAACATGGAGCCCAGCTGTGGTTCTAAGGTTGAAGAGGTATTGGACTTTGATAAGACTATCAAGAGGGTCTACCAGGGGGTTTCCACAAGTTTGGAGGTGGCAATGCAAGTTTATAAGTAGAACGCTGATGGTAAGCGCCAAGTGGGTTCAGCATATATGGAAGGGGATCTCATGATGCTTGATACTTGTAACATCCCTATCAAGCAGTTATGCAAGAAGCTGGGACCAAAGGGGATTGGCCCTTACCGCGTGGTTAGAAAGGTGGGCCATGCCTCATACCAGCTAGACCTTGTAAGTCCCGGGGAACGCCCTCTGGCCGTTGATAGGGCCATTTTCCCATTCCTGAGTAAGAAGACACCGAAGAGGATGGTGGTACCCCTTGTTACTCAGGGCGATCTTGCTCACGTAGTAGATGAGTGCTGGGTAACAGCTCTTCCACTTCGGATCCCACCCCCAGTACCCACACTTACCTCAGCAGAACTGTTAAAGGGAATCTGCAATATTTGCACTGATATTGTTGAATTGAGATCAACCAAATTTAATTTGAGTGGTAATCTGGCCAATGCTTGGATCTCAAATGGCCGGAAAAGCATGAAGACTGAGTTATTGGCCAGAATGCCCAACAATTCCAATTCAATTAATGGGTCAATTGAACAAACCCTCTCCCTACCAAAGTCGTCAGGATCATCCTCAATGGGCAGCCTATAGCATCAGACGCCATTGACGAGGGTTTGAAGTCCCCTGTTGATAATTCAGGTGTTGTGGCTGATGTGATGCCACTGACCAAATGAATGGCCCAGCGACCAAGCATGGGTGGGTTGAGCGTCCTGAACCTGTTCCCAACCAAATGGACCCATCCCTATGTGGGGTGGCCTTGGGGGATTCCCATCACTTGTCAGGCCAAACGCCTTCATGCCAACCATCAGAAACATAGCCAAGCCTTGGTTCGGACATTTGAGGTTGAACTGACAGTGACTCAACCCACTGCCAAATTTTTTGATGTCAGTTCAAAAGGAACAAACCCGCCCATTCCCAAATAATTCACCAGTTAGGTCAAAAGTGAGGGTCCCGATCCTGGCTTGTCACTACCCCAATTGACCACTACTTAATCAGTTGCATAGCACTGAGAAAATTGTTGGTTAATTTTCTTCCTATTTCTTCAATAAAAATTTTGCCAAAAAACCAAGCAATTTTTTATTGTATTATTTCTTTTAACTGCATCCCTAATGGCGTTTCCCTGGTGGCCTGTCAGTCTATATACCGGATGGGCTCTACCAGTACTCTTGGTCACTATGGCCCCCTTCATCATCAATTGGATTTAGCGAGTCCAATACTTTTTGGCTCTACAACCCTATTATCGTGAACTTCTGGTACCGGTACATGGGAATCTTGTGGGCTTATGCCAACCAATTGCAAGAGAGAATCTGTCTCCTTGCCACCCTGGTTGAAATGACCCCATATGCCGAGGAACTCATCAAAACTATCTCTGTGATCCCACCCCCTGCAGCAAGGCCCCCTGGGTCAGGAGTGGGCTCACTGTGGTTCATCGCCAGGATCATACTCACTGTTGTGTTGCACCAATAATTTGTCATTTCCCAATGCCCAGCTCCATATCAAGTCGTTTGGTCAGCAATGCCTCTGGCATTCTGGCTTGCTTTTTAGGTGCTTACGCATCCCAATTGGCAGGCTGGTCTAAGCTTCTTCTGAAGTTTCCATGACAGACCTTCCCTCTTCATTTCAGATCTTCTCTATTTCCATGAGAGCAAATAGATGTTGTTTGAGGGCCCCCACCAGAGACTCTTGAGGCCTATCTCGTGGATGGGGCGCCAGAGCGGGAAGTGGAAGAAATATTTGCCTCCTGCCATGTTAAAAGAAGACTTGAGTACCTGGTATAATGGAAGGGTTTTGACGCTGCAAAGAACAGTGGGGTTCCAGCGTGCAACTGTGTGCATGCTCAAGATCTGATTGAAACCTTCCACAAGCGTTTCACCCAGGCTTTTGGATCTCAAATCAAACCGACCATTGCCTTCATGAACTTGGCCCCAGCTCACAAGAACTTTTCCCTTGTGAAAGCCCCTGGAGGAGGGGGTTGAGCCCTGTTGGGAGAAGAGGGTAATGTCATGGAAAATGACATCAAAGTGGGGACCAACCCTAAGGATAAGGCTGGGCGACAGGAAGCACAGAAGATAAAGCTTCAGGCCCTATCTGATCTCAGGCACATAGTAGACCAAAGCTGGGTACAAGTCAAGTATGCCCAGTTTGGTACTAGTGAGGTGCCTAATGACCATCCCCTTACATCAGCCCAGGCATTAAAACGAATGGTTTACTCAATTAATTCAGTTGGTTCAATTTGGTTAGTCAAAGAATGGGGTTGCAAAACCTGTTCCATTTATGAAATCACATGTTTGGGTCAGATTAACTTCAATGAATTACTCGAGTGAAGTCAGTTTTGGTGTTTTCTACTGATTTGGATGGTAGTCTTTGCCTATTGGTGGATTAGTGCTTGGAACCACATTGGCAGACTCTGAATTTCCCCAGCAAAGTTTAATTATGTTTTCCACGACCAACTTTCCTTGTTGATCGATTTCCCAATAAACATTTTCCCATTTCCCCCTTTTATCTTATGTTATCTCTAGCAAACCTGTGTGCAGACCTCTTTGAGGAGGTCTCATGCTATGTTAACTACCTTATTCTAAATACAATTAAAATTTCAACTCATGCACCATTGGGTCGCCCAGGTTCCCTCCAACCTGGGACGTTTAACTCTTTCCACTTTGTGCTTTGCATCATTTTTGGTCAGTTGTTTGCTTACATGATTGCACTTTTTCCCTTAAGTTATTATTGCTCCAGCACCCTCTGCTGGGCTCTAGTAACTTTAGTACTAGCGGCTAGGTTCTATCAATTGCCTTGTGCACCAAGCACCACCACGCTGGAAACAGGAGAGTTATAGACACTTCTTTTACAACAAGAAACCAACCTGTGTAGTAAAAAGATTACTAGGGTTGTTTGCCGATAATAACTCTCAAGTAAATTCTTACAAGTTGGTGCTCACTACAGGGGTAGTTGAGTTGAAGAATTTATAAGAATGTCGTACAAAGAAAAGTTATGCAAACTGTGGACGAAAATAGACATTGTGAATCAGAATTCCCTAGACTCAGCAGATCATTAGAAATTTGCAGCCTTGGAAGAATGAGTCGCCAAGTTGGATGAAGGGATATATAATATTGCAAGCTTCAGGAACAAGTTACTTGGGAAAGTAACTTCGTTGAAGAAGAAAGAAGGGGATCTCATTTGAGAGGTCTTATACCTGAAAACGGAGTGAGAAGCAGATCACATTTATTTGAGAAATTTAAGCGCAGATATAAAGCGACTGATTAAACAGGTGGAGGAATTTAAAACTCACAAATGCGATTGTGAGCCAGATATGGCAAGTGACTTCAAAGAAAGAAGTCATCGCATGATACTTTGGAAGTTAAATACCCCAAGGAACATGCCACCCGCTTTTGCTGCCATTTCAGAGATGATGCCAAATGTCACTCCTCAAGTTAGCTGAGTGGCCAAACTGAGAGAATCAGCCAGAGATAACTTGGAGGAATTTAAGGCAACGCCAAAATTGCCAACATTCCATTGAGATAATGCCCCAGCGTTTTTCTGACTTTATAATATGACAATGTATGGCTACAGGGATCGTCAAAAGGCGTTGACATTAATGAATTGCCTAGACACTGACAGTCAGAATTTAGTGTTACCTCATCTGGAGAGGGACAGATGGTTATATGCTAAGCAAAGGTGGCCATCATGAAATAGTTTATTTATCTGACGTGCATATCAAAGCGCAAACAAAGTTTATGGGAATCCAGTTTCATAAAGACAAGTCTCTAGCAAGCTTCATGGATTGGTTTTACCAGGAGTCGCAGATCATGGTTGGAGCGAAAGTACTGGATGTCTTTAATTCCAGAATTGCCTTACAAGTGGCCCTTCAGCCCTATTGTGATTTGCATCACATGTTGTCTTCCATGTTTGCTCTGGAATAACTACCTCAAAAATGGTAGATAATTTGAAGATTTTGGGAGTGACCTTTGATGCCCCAAATAGAAGCTTCAAATCCAATCTGGTACACAATCCAAAACCTGCAAAAGGAAATGAAGGAGCTAAAGAGATGACCAACTGAACCGTGCCTGGGAAGAAGCCTGAAGAATTCAGACGGTTAAACAAGAAGGAGAAGGTCTGCTATCAGTGTGGTGGGAAAGGACATTTCGCCATGCACTGTAAGAAGCTGAAGGATCATATTAACGTGGTCCAGGCGAAAGAGTCAGCTGCCACCATGAAAATGGTAAAGGGCCCACGGCCTAGATGGGAAACAGTCTAGAGCTGCGGAAAAGCCTGTTTCTCCCAACATCATGACCAAGGAATTGATATCAGCAATCTGTTCATAATGACGAACATGATCCGCTGTATCAAGTGGTCAAATTGGATTTAAATGCCATAACCAGAGCTGGGGCAAAGAGAATAAACCCTGAGTTGATCAAGGAAGTTGTGCAGCCATACTCCCAACAACTGGTGAACAAGATTTGAACTGCCAAGAATCCTGAAGAATTATCTGAAGTCCAATTAGATGAGGCCAATTTATCATTCCCCCTCAGCGCAACAAAGTAATCGTTTCCTGATTTATCAGCACAAATTATTCACACCCTCAATTTGGCTAATAACGCCGCATATCACTCAGTAAACACTATATTGCAATACTCCAAGTGTACATATATAGAAATACAAGTGAATTGAGTGCGGGTGAGGGCAATTGTCTACAGCAGAGTGCCCATCAACATTGTCTCAACCAAGCTGGTAAAGAGGATGACGATCTCACTGGACTTGGAACATAAGAAGGAATATGGGACAGCTGGGCCAAACACCACCATCTCCTGTGGAGCGTATAGTGCATTGCCACTATGATTTGAGTCCTTGGTGGTATCTGCGCCAGCAAAAGTTTTGGTTAACCAAAACTATGACATTCTGATCAGAACAGAGTTTCTATGCAAGTACAGAGTTAAATGTAACTTTGAGGATAATATGTTGACCATATTGGGTCAGATGTTATTGGTATGCTAGAAGGATGGTGAAGCTCCGCTGAATTGGAGAAACAAATTCATCAATCTAATATACAATGATGGCATTGTCTTGATTTGTTACCAATTAGTTGGTAGAAAGTGATGCAAAATGCTGGTAGAAATCCTAGAGAACCAGGAAATTCCATTGAGGATCAAGAATGAGAAGACCATACTTCCAGGATTGCAGATGATAGTTGCCACGGGGTTGACTTTGGAGATACCTGAGCTGTTGTATGGGGAGGTCAGAAGCCCCCGGAAGAAGTCCAGAGTGAAGCCTTGAGTGGCTCCTGGGATAATAATGCTGGGCCATGGAAAAATTCGAGTTCTCCTAGTGAACTTAAGTGAAAAACTGATAAAGATTAGGAATAATCAGATTATCACGTTTGTTCATCTAATCCTGATGGCCGAATTGAGCAGATTCAACGATTTTGGGACTCTTGATGAGATGGGATTATCAGTAGGGGTAACTGAGAGCATCAACCTATTGGTTGATCGAGAGCAACTCGCTGATCTGTCAGAAGGCCAGCAAGAGGAGGTGCTTGAATTATTCAAAAAGTATTAGGAAGTGTATGATCAGGATGACCATGATTTGGGATGTGCAAGAAATGTGATCCACAAGATCAACACTGGGAAATTTAGACAATTAGAATGAGACTGATCTGATTATCAAAAGCTGCTGAAGTGGTAGTGGAGGATGAAATCAGAAAATTAGTGAAGCATGGGCTTCTAGTTCCATCATTGAGTCCCTGGCAAGTTAAATTTCTGATTGTAGAGAAAAAGAATGGCTCCAACAGGGTGATGATCAACTACCAGAAGCTCAATAAAATTACAAAGAAGGATTTGTATCCCTACCAAGTATTGATGATGTGCTAGACTGTTTGGGAGAAGAAAAGTATTTCTCCATGATGGATCTGATCTTGGGATATTGGAAAATTAACTTGCCAAAAGAAGATCAGGAAAAATGCGTGGGGTATTACTGCGCAGGGGCTATATCAACCAATGAGGATGCCCCAGGGTCTATGTAATGCGCCTGCAACGTTCCAGAGAGCCATGGACGCCATACTTAGAGAATTGAAGTTGTCATGCGTCCTGGTATACCTGGATGATATAAATGTGTTCAGTAGGACGTTTAATGATTACCTACACCACTTGGAAGAAGTATTCAAGTGACTGTCCATGGCTAACCTAAGATTAAGCTGAGGAAGGCCACCTCTTTAAAAAGAGTTGGAATATCTGGGATTCATAATCAACTCCAGTGGATTGCAGCCGCAAGCCCAGAAGAAAAAAGCCATAGAATGGATGGCTGTGCTAAAGCGTGTTCAAGACATCCAAGTGTTCCTTGGGATGGTCAAATAATATAGAAGGTTTATTTGGGACTTCACCCGAATAGCTGAGCCCTTATTCCATCTGTTGAAGGATCAAAAAAAGTACATATGGAATGAAGAAGCCCAGGAATCCTTTAATGAGTTACACCAGTATTTAATAGATTCCCCAATTCTGAAATATCCAATTTTCAATCGAGAGTCTATTATACAAACCAATACTTCATTGATGGCGATCAGAGCCATACTAAGCCAAGTAGATGAACTTAGGGATGAACATCTGGTGGCGTATGTGAGCCAGACACTCTCAGCCGCTGAGAGGAACTACACTGTAACTGAGCATAAATGCTTTACAGCCATTTACACATGTAAGCAGTTTCAGGTGTACATCCATGGAAAATGCTTTAAAGCGGTGATGGACCACTCCTTGTTGCGTTGGCTTCAAAATTTGAGAGAGCCAGAAGGATGAATGGCCCAATTGGCACTTAAGCTACAGGCTTGCAATTATGAAATTGTCCACCAAGTGGGGGCTTCTCACCAGAATGTGGATGACTTATTGTGGTTACCAATGGTCCAGATGGTATACCCACAGGCGGATGGCTATTCCAGAGAATGGTTGATAAAGAAATTGGGAACGTTCCCTGAGAAATCCAAGGTGCACTTTGGAAAGCAATGGCAAACACCAAGACCATGGATGGACAAGTGTTTAAGATGATCAATGGGAAGTGGTAGTTATTCCCAAAGCCATTGGAAAGGGCAGCTAGCGTGAAAGTGGCTCATAAGGTTGTTGGGCATGGAGGCCTGAGGAAAACAACTGATCATATTTACAGTAATACTACTGGGAATCCATCAAATACAATGTCGCGGATTATCTAGCTTGTTGCATGGAAAGCCAGCTGCAAAAACCACATCAGAATACAACTGGATACCAACTGGTCCGCCCTGGATTTTCTTGGCATAAAATGTCCATTGACACGATGGGACCGTTGACAATGAGCGCAGGGTAGTCAAGTACATTATAGTTGTCATCAACCATCTGATGAGATGGGTTGAGACAAAAGCCCTAATGAAAGTAGATGCTACCTGCACTGCAAGGTTCATCCTGGATCAAGTAGTAGGTTGACATGGATGTCCGCAGGTCCTGCTTAGAAATAATGGGACTAACTTCACGTCTCATGTGATTCCAAGATTGAATGAGATAATGGTGATCATAGGAGTCGTGTCAGTACCCTACCATCCAGAGATGAATGGACTGATAGAACGGGTGAATGGAACGCTGGCCATGACGCTGAGGAAGCTTGTTGCAGGAAGAACTTCCGCATGGGGAACATATCTGAGTTTGGTGACATTTGCCTACAATATCAGTCATCATATGGCGATGGGAAAAATGCTGTTTATGTTGTTGTACGGGAGAAAGGCCGCGTTGCCACCAATTTTATATTTGGTGGTGGAACCAACGTCAGGGATGAGTGATGGACAGTACTTGAACTGACTGACAAATATCCTGATCAATATGCATTTGCAAGAATTCAATACTACATTAAAGAAGAGGATATGAGCAAAATTGACAGATGGTAAGAACTGACAGGCCTTAGAAGAATATCAAGATAGGTGAAAAAGCTGCCTATTGTGATACACATGGTTTCAGAAGAGAAAACAAGCTAGATGTGTTGTGGTTGGGTCTGTTTGAAGTTATCACCAAGATGGCAACTGTTGCTTACTCCATCAAGAATCTCTTGAATGGAAGAGTTGTGAATCAACACCCATGCTAAGTATCTGAAGCGATGTATTGATGAAAAGATTAAAAGAGTTCCCAAAGGACTGATGAACCATTAAGTTGGTCATGTTGTGATGATTAGGTAAAGTCTAAAAAAAGGACCTTTGAACCAATCTAGATGGTTAAGTCTGAAAAAAGGACCTCTGAACCATAGAAAACTGGCAGGTTTAAGTACCTAGGACCCAGTTTGGGGAAAAATAAAAAGATGGACTGCTGAACTGAAACATGGTCAAATCCAATGGAAAAAAGAAGAATAAAAATAAAAATTAAAAATGATGTTGGAAAAAAAGAGATTTTAAACTGCACAGAAAAAACGATAAAGTTTTATAATTTTTATTTTTATTAATTGTCCTCAATATGGGGATGATTCCGCCTATGTTGCCTCTTGGGGAGAGGAGTATGGATCGTGGTAAGAATGAACATCCCATTAAAATCAATGTGAGATCATTTGCTAGCAAGGGCTATACCTACACAAAACCACGTTCTTTAAGCGGATGCAGAGCCCTGCAATAAAGTGACTAGGGGAAGGGAAATTGAAATGTCAGATGAAGCCAATCATGAAACCCCATAGTGGAAAGGAAAGCAACAGTATAAGAAGAGGTAATCAGTATTTAACCCTGAGTAATCCCAATATGGTACTGGAGCTGGAAAAATATTCTTGAGCGCCTGACGATGGGCTTCATTGAGGACACCAGACATATGGGCTGGCAATGAACAAGGGATGCTTAATGGGGGTTGCTAAATCATGCCCCCTACTAAAGCCATCAGCATAAGATACTGATGGGAAGTGCCAGTGAGGAGATAGTTGTGCAGTGAGCAAATGGCATCCTGCAAGCGATGACTAAGGGCTTCTTAGAAGCTGAAGCTGAAGGAGCGGTGAGACCAGAGAGAGGCTGGAAGCTTTGTGGACCAACTTCGAAGAACTTAGCTGGCAAAGTGAAGAGCATAAGAGGTGGTGTCCCAATCTAAAATGTTATCATAATCAAAGGCAACAGTGCTAGGGACAAAGCCTTGCTGATTTGGGCCCAGAGTTCAGCGTAGGGGAGCTTGAATAGAATACTGTTACCTATGGTGATTTCAGTAACCAGAACAGTGGGTTTGTAATATTGTCTGAGTCAGAAGAGGAACTCAGGAATCAGGTCTGACCTGGCAAGAAAATAGCAATCAAGAGCAAATGGCACAATCTCCAGAGCATCCACAATGAAGGTTGATGCATCAATGAAAGGAGCTAAATCCAGGAGAGTTTCGAAATCCAACTCTGGAATTGATGATAGAGGAAGAATTGGCCAAGAGTTGTTTGAAATGAGTGCAAGTATGGTTTTGGAGGGATTGGTTACCATTTACAGTAATTTGACGGAAGGACTAGCTTCTAGCGCCAGACAAGCATATGAGTCCTGGAAGGACCATAGAAGAGGTTCCACCATGCTTATCAACTCATCTGCTGGAAGAGCTGGAGGTCTTGATCAGATAAACTATCTAGAAGCTGCTGATATCTGGATTCTGAGCTTGACATATGAGAAGGACTAGTTGGGGAATGTAATACTTATATGGAAGTTGACATTATGCTACAATCCATTAAGCTCCAATTTTGGAGAAATTAATCTCAAACTTAATGGGAGATGCTCTCCAAGAGAAGAATTAGGAATGACTTGAGCCAAGAGGATATGAGACATAATGAGGATGAACATAAAATAAGTACTCTTAATTGGGCCATGAAACGAACATTGTTGGCAAGAGTCTCCTGTCTAGGATGAGGAGTAAATCAGGAAATCAAGGATGCTGGACCAGGAATCCTGAATATGACAGCAGGTCATATACCCTGATGGGGGAAACCGGATCTCAGGACTAATTTTGTCATGAGTAAATCAATCAGCTCACCATGAAAGTAGATTTTGGGGACCACGCTCTGAGTAGGTAGTAGCAAGGAGGAAGAGGAAGAGCGCCGCATGCCAAAGGTTGTCCTGAGCAGCGTTGAGTATTGATGATTATACTCCACTTGAGCCAATGAAGTATTCAACTGAGTGTCTGAAGCAGTGTTCTCATGCCCCAGTCCTTTTCTCACTGGAAATCTAGGCAAGAGGGGGAT
This sequence comes from Massospora cicadina, assembly GCA_022478985.1. Taxonomy (NCBI): domain Eukaryota; kingdom Fungi; phylum Entomophthoromycota; class Entomophthoromycetes; order Entomophthorales; family Entomophthoraceae; genus Massospora; species Massospora cicadina. The sequence continues at coordinate 26,326 of JAKSZP010014702.1, forward strand.
GTGTTGGGATTTTTTCCCATATTCCCAGCCTGCTAGATTACCAGGAATCGCTAGGGGATAATTCCCTAAGGCGAAGTGAATTGGAACTTAGTTGGCCCGAGTTTTGGAGACTATGTTTGGGGGATTTTTGGATATTTGCCTGGTTGTATCCATTGGGGATTGATCTAGACAAATACTTAAGATCTCGTCAGGCAGAATTGACGATGAAATAGGGGCATCTGATAGTGATTAACTATCAGGTGTACCAATTGGGATCAGTCAGGTTTTATCATCAACTTATTGGGAATGAATAGCAAGTTGTGAGGCGAGTGATGCCACCTGCAACTAGTGAATCAATTGGTTGGTGCGTGACCTGCATTAACGGTTAATAAATCCCATTACCTAAGAAGGTCGCTAGCCAAATATGGTTGGTCACTTGGATCAAGAGGAAAACGTTAGGGACACATTTTCTGACTCTTTCCGTTTAGGTCTTGAGGATTTCCAATGATGGAATTTTAGCCAGGATGGGGAAGACCATCACTGCTGAGATAAGGATGGGTATTCAATGGCAACAGCTGCTGTTTCATTGAAGAGGTGTCAACTGAGGGTGATATGACCAAATCCCCCATTATAAATTCCCTAGGATTCACTTATAATAAAAAGACAGATAGTAAAACATAAAAACAGTGTTTACAAGAACAGCATTTAGTAAAGAAGTTCTATAGTTTTCATTTGGTATATAGTTTAAGTAATAATCTATTATCAGCTTTTAATTGTGATATTCTTCTCAAGGATATTATTGCTGTGTGCAATAATTGGAAGACTCTTAAAGAAAAGAGTAAAGACCTGAGTGTGGATCTAGAGAAGAAGGAGACACAATCTAAAATTGCTGCTGACTGTGTGTTGGACTGAAGAGAGTGTCACCAACGAATCTCAGAGAAGATCAGGTTGGGCAGAGCAAGGGAACAAATCCCTAGATCACGACATCTCAAGTATATAATCAGGAATGCTGGCTGAGAGTTGGGCCAAAATATAAGAATTCATACTCAACTACAGTTAATAGTCATCATAAAAATATTGACTGATAATCTAATATACTATACAACGCGGATGAAGTTCACAAGAAACCAAACCTGCGCATTAAAAAGATTACTAGGGTTATTTGCCAATATTAATTCTCAGGTAAATTTTACATTTCCCATTTTAATCAAGTTTGTGCACTTCTTTACGACAGGATGCCCTATGAAAGGGGGATTGTGATGTTCTTGTATGATGTGAGAATGCAGGCCTGATGGAACACGAAATCAATCAAAATTATATAACTCTATTCAATTGAGAGTACCGTGAAGAAGTGTTTTTCCATCGTCTTTTTATTTAGATGGTTGAGGACTTCTGGATCCTAAACATGGGAGCTAAAAAAGCTTTAAGGAGAGAACTAAATCTCAGGCGGTGTAAGGTCAGGTACTCAAGGATCTGCATCACTAAAAGGTGCTGAAACAAAGACAGGAACGTAAGATTATGCAAATTGTCTTTGGGTTGAAGGTGAGGTGGCAGGGGAGCAACCCTGGCATTTGCTGGTGATGGTAGGGTCACAAATTGCTCAGGAGGAATGACAGTGACAAACACAGAATCTACATCTAAGATCAGGGTCCATAAGCAGATTGCAACTAAGAATATCTAACAAGATGTGGGTAGACCCTTTTATAAACTCATACTTATAGTTACAACTGAAGAGATTGTGGTGAGTTTTGATTTACCTTTTCAGTAAATTTTGGGGTTTGAAATAGTAAGAAGTGACTTTTGATCTGTGTGAACAACTAAGGTATGTTTAATACCCTATAAAATTAACCGCCAGTGCATCAATGACTAAGATATGACTACCTTTTCTTAATTGTATATGGCCCATGCATGCTCTGTGACACTAAATCTTATAATAAAAACTACATGATATTCCAGGCCATTGTGTTATTGCATAATGTTGGCACCAACCACAATACCAGAGGCATCACAAGCCACAAAAAAGGTCTTCTCTTTGCTGGCATATTAAAGAACAGAGGCAGAGATAAAATTTTTATCACCTCAAAAGCATGTAACACTTGGGGGTCCAATTAAAAGGCACGTTTTTAACCTGTCAGAAGGTGAAGGTTCGAAAACATCTCCGAAATGGCTGGTAAGTTTTCTTGTGAAAAGTGACTGATTCTAAGAAGCTGCACAATTTCTTCTTCAAAGCTGTAGTTGAAAAGAGCGGGTGGCGTCTATATTGGTAGCCATGGTGGTGTGACCATCTTATGGTATTATAATACTTAAAAATGTACTTCATCGTTATAGAGCTCACATTTGGATGGATTATTAAAATGACCATCTTTGTAGAGTGATGCCGTAACAGCACCAATTCCTTACTATGTTCAACATTAATGTGTAGATAAAGGTTTTGTCCATGTAGTCTATTGTACATGAGAACCTGAGATCCCTAAGAGCATTATTAATGAGGCGCTGAAAGACAGATGTCATGTTTTATAAACTAATGGAAATAAACTGGAACTGGCATAACCCTTAATGGTGCGCATCGCTCTCAAATATTATTGACCAAACTTGACCCATATAAAACGTAAACGTTCACCAAGTCAATTTTGATGAAAACATATGATTTTAATAACTTATGAGCAATTGCAGCCTCAAAGGGTAGTGGATATAGTTTTGATGATTTTAAAGATACTCATGTGCGCATAATACATGCAAGGTCTCGGGATACCATCAGGCTTTTGCATAAAAACTACTTGTAATGACATGGGAGAGGCATTACAAACTATTCACTCATCTTTATTATATCGTCAAATAAGCTTTAATGACTGATATTTCTATGCTTTGTAAAGATATATAGAGCAGTTAATTTTATGTGGGCAACCGTCATCAGAAAACTCAAATCAAATTCTGTGTGATTTGGCAGCCTATATTCACCTTCTACATCAAAACGACTTTCATGATGTGAGGGTAAGAGACAAAGTAGTTAAATTAGGTATGACATTTGTAGATGAGTACCCTACTGTTGATGCCTCAGCATTTACTTTTTCCAGCGTGGAATAGAGAGGAAAATTATCTAAAAATAATTAGAGGTGAATGATAGTTTGTTTCACAATAATTAAATATTAAATGACTGATGGCGCCACCATCCAACCCACTAAAATCACTGAGTATAGTTAAATATGGTATTGCGTAAATTTTGCCTCTATTGAATTCTGGAGAAATGAAGCAAGGTGGTTTTCTAAGAGGAAGTTTAAGCATGGGATATTAGGCGCCCCCTGACAGGTGGACCTGGGGTAACTTCAGGATCTTAAAGCCTTCAAAACATGCAGGTCAATGAAATTCCCTGTGAATACAAGGTCCACTAATCATTTAATGTTACCTTGCTCTATCCTAATTTAATATGAATGGGGAACGTTAAAATCATGACTAAACTTTATTATACTCATTAAGAGTACAATTGTTGCACCTAATTTCTTAAATGTGGGACTACTCTAAACCTTAGAGTATCTTTTTATAAATTAGGTGTGTATAGCTGCTGCCTGATCATATGACATAAGAAACAAATTTGATTTTAAGGGTCTAATAAGGGGCGCACATTTGAATATCCTCATAAATGGAACTACTAGACGCTGTTCTTCAGTTTTGTGATCCAGCAGCATGTGATAAAATGTGATTTTTGTATCCTCAGTATATACAAGATTTGTAAACTTTCTCAAGGGTTTAATTATAAAATTATAAAAGAAACTGAATAAAATAATGGGAAGATCTTAAATAAACTAAAATGGATTCTTCAGCATTATGAGAGGGGATATAGTATCTCTTCACTTTCTCTGAGCATCAATTTGCTCAATACGTTGAGGCAATGGATGCCGCTGGCCTCATAAACAAAGAAAACCCGCAGCTATACCTCCTCATGCCCCATGTCACTGATGCCCCTACCCCTATGTTGTCCGCCATGGTCCACCAGCTAAAGCAGGCGCCAGACAAAAGTTTCCCCAAAGCTTCCTTGTCTTTTGATATGGCTTCCTAGGCTGATAACCTAGGGGCTATATTAATTTTTTTATTTTATACTAATCCCTTTGTTTGACAAATTTGCAAAATAAAAATGCGTGGCGGCTCCCCCTTTTGGGTTGGGAACCACTAGTGCTAAAAAAGAGAGAGAGGATGTAGTATGTATTTGAGTGGTTCATAGTTCTTTCTTTGGGGAGACTAAACCATAATTTTGTAATCTCTAGCTCACAACTTTCATTTAAATTTCAGGATATCATTAGTATCAGAATGAGTCAGGAGAAAATTGGGCCTTAAGCGCAGGCGCATAAAAACGCATATCACAAGGCACATACTTCATGGAGAAGCTTTAACTTTATAAAACAACTCATGAGAAGCTAGAGAAAAGTTTTTTTTAGTACTAGATGGTCCCAACCCGAGGGGGCTAGAGAAGAGTTTTAGTTTCATAAAAAGGTGAAAGTAAGGGTGAGGATACTCAGGGTTGTGAGACTAAGTTCTTGGAAAATTAAACAGAAGTTACCACCATAGTTTCACCTTCAATTGTAGTTACCAGGGGGACTTTTACATAGACATATTTCTTATTAGCATAATAATCGTTATTATATATTTTTTAAATTTTATTTGGGGAAGGCTGACCAGTGGACGGATACTTCTAGTATGTTTACTAACAGACTAATATCACCAAGGGGCACCTGGGGAAGAAAACGCTATCTCCTATTGCCAGCGGGAACGCCAAGTAAAGGAAGGAGGGTATCATGAGTAGAGGCTTGCGCCACTATTGAGCACGTATGAAGGAAAGGGTATGAAGTGATGAACCAAACTGTAAACCAGGTAAGACCAACTGACGGTGCTGGGATGGTAGGTACCCAAACAAACATGCTTAAGTGGTCCATGAGGTGCGACTGGAACCGGCGTATAGCTTCTTAGTGGATGGGAATAGAGACTGAGATGGCATCCAAGACAACTGTGTGGATATTCCACACAGCAATTGCAACCACTAAGGCTCAGAGGGAAGGTGGGATAGGGAAATTCAAGTACAAGGCGAAGATGTCCTTAGATAGGCTGAAAAGCCATGTTGATCCTGGTAAAAGAGACGCTGAACCTCACGCCAGATCGCTTTTGATGGAGGGCACTCTTCCAGGTGGTGAACCGAAGTCCCATACTGATCTCATACAACACATGATGAGTGCAATGTATTGGAGCGGCCAGCAGTATGGTATACCCGTTTCAAGCAGCGCCACACATGGGAATGGATATGCAGCTGCAGAAGAGGATGATGGGAAAACTTCCAGATGGCTTTCTGGGTATAAAGGGAGTAGGGAATATCCAACACTTCCAGATAATCCACCCTGGCTATGATAGGTGGCCTCATAGATATCACATTGTTCAGAATGGCTTGGCCTTGTACTTCCTGTGTGAATTGAGGAGTAGGTCGACCCCTCTGGGCGGTGTGCCCACTGATGCAAATCCTCCACTCAGCGCGCTGCATGGAGAGGAGAATTCTTTTGAAGTGGGGCGACGTCTTATGCAGGCCTGCAACATAAGGGTGTGAGGCAAGATATAGTAAAAGAGAATGGGGGCTGAAAATATTGATGAGGCCTAAGGCGTGGGAGAAGTTGAAGTGGGCTGCGCATGACCAGTGCTGGGTTGAATTCGTTGGGTTAGTAACTGCAGCAATCCAGGTGCCAAGTATTTTGGCGGCGTGGGCCTCAAAGTTGAGCAGGTCCATACCACCACTATGGCGAGGGCCAAACATGACGTCCAGGCGCACTGGTGGTGGGCGGCCTAACCAAGGCCACCCTTGCAGTAGGGCGTATAATGAGTTGAAATAAAGATGGGGAAAAGGCGATAGCATGGGCCCCAAACCAAACTTTAGATAGGAGCATAGAGTTCTCTAGCACTACCCTGCCTGTGAGGGCAGTTTGGCGGGCTCTGAGGGAAGCTACGAGTTTTGTAACATTGTCCAGGACATCATGATCCATTACCATTGAGGCATAACCGTCAGCTTCCAGACAAACCTCCAAATGGTGAACCAGACCAGCAGTGGGTCTTGGCACAAAAGGGAGCACAAGTGGGGCTGATTGGGGTGGGTGGGGCAAGCGAACCTGTGAGCCAGCTGCTGAAGCAGGCAGAAAATGGGTCACTGGTGACCAGCGGGCTTGGAACTGACCAAGGAGAATGATTTTGGTTTTGGAGGCATTAAGTGCAGCGTTACTTACCCTGGAGTAAGCCGGGATAGTAGCCTCAAGAGTGCAGCATCATAATTATTAGACACTCCAACCATACAACCATCAGCAAACGCCAACATCTTGACTGGTGCTTGGCCTTGCACCTGGACACCAGTAAGGCGGGCATTTATGTTGCGCAAAAGTGGTTCAAGGATGAATTTATACAAGAGTGGGCTTAAAGGGTCCCCTTGGATTAGTCCCCTTTGAGGGTGAAATACATCAGTTAGGAAGTCATGGCCACGCACAGCCATTGTGGCAGATTCCATAAGCAACATCACCCAATTAATGAACCTATGGGGGAGGTGGAACTTAATCAGACAGGCTTTGAGGTAATCCCAGTTGACTCTGTCATAAGCCTTCTGCTGGTTTAAAAGCAAGTGCTAAATTAGCCGTGGATTGGCAGACGTTGGCTACAGTGTGTATGTTGTCCCAAATAGAGCTCTTTGAATGAAAGCAAAATTGCTAAGGGGAAATGAAAGCATAGGCAACTTCCCTAGGCGGTTGGCCATGATTTTAGTAAAAAGTTTAGTATCGGTGTTAGTTGTGTAAAATATGGCACCAGTTGGCCAAGTCCAGCTTATTACCTTTCTTATACAGCGTTATTGTGAAAGAATCTTGGCCCCAGGGAGGAGGCACGTTTCAAGCAAACACTGATTCATTGAGGCAAGCAGAAAGGAGGAGAAATAAATAAGATATTTCTAAAGAACTCATAAGAAATCCCCTCTGGGCCTGGAAAATTCCTGTATGGTGCACCACAAACGGTGGACCAGAGTTTGGCCTGAGAAATAAAATTCATCAATTCCAGATAACAGGAAGCAGTGATGATATGTGCGCTTTTGAGAAAATCATCAACTTTGTTCAGTTTGACTGGATCAAAGCAATACAATTTTTTGTAAAAATTTCGAACTTTGATTGCCACTTTAGCTGGAGTATCTGCGATGGAGTTAACTGGCCACCACACCTGTGTGCATCCCAAGCTCTGTCATGGTTCAAAGAGTTTTTGGAAAAAGTAAGTAGAGCATGTATCACCCGCCGTTATATTTTTTGCCTTATACTGCACACAAACACAATGTTTTGCCTTACAAGTGCGTTGAGGCATGTGGACACTTCTTCTGAATTGCAACCTAGAGCCGGGCTGTAGCCTGCAGAAGTAACGTTGGTTTCCAGGTGTTCCACCTCTGCAAGCATGCAAAAAATGACAGCCTAGGCAGCCCAACAGCGATATGATGAGATGTGAAATGCCTGGCAGATGGTGTTTTCTTCAAATTTTGACCAGGTAAAAGTGGGTCCACACATAACAGTGTGGTAAACTCCAGAGCCAAGGTTTCAGTGTCCAACATGAGGAGAACCAGGGAGATGTGATCTCAGATGGGAAGAGTTTGCACCACTTTGGCGCCTGTGCTTCTGGGTGTGACAAAGAGAAGGAAATTGATACAAACTGGTGGTTGGATAAATTGAGTTTCATCATCATGAAGTGTGAAACTGAGACCAAAATTTAAATGGTACAAGAATAAGGTCAATGTGGGACATTGACCTCAGCTGACCGTTGTGCACATGGGGATGAGACATGTTTGGGGAAGCAGTGCATGCTGAGGCAGGGTATCAAACAACCATAAAGTGGCCTTTAGCATGCAAAGTTCTATGTGCCCCTGAAGGGGGGTAGGTTCCAAAGGCCAGCGGTCAGTGGCTGGGTTGGCCCAACAGATCATTCGCCCACCACAAACAGGTCAGTGGGAAGTTGGAGGGAAGTAACAGCTGAGAAAAATTCCCGATGAGCTTGTGCACAGGCTGAGGCGTATACTTTGATGACAGCATGTACTTTGTCATCCCATGAAACAGATACAACAAAGACATGTCCATTGAGGTATGCTTTTGTTGAAATAGATTTAAAATTACAGGTCGCTTGTATAAGCGCCCCACAGTGCAGAGACCAAAAAGAAAGAGAAGGGAGCATGGTTGTCCATGTGTCCTCAGCATCATATGGACAGTGGGTCTCCTGGATGGCCAGGGTGTCCACGGGTAAATTATTCTTTAATAAACACTGTTTCCTAGCCTGGGACGGTGAGGCCTTGAGTCCAGCAATGTTTAACATCCCTATAATAAAGGCTCCAAACATCACACCTTAGGAGCAAGGGGAAGGGCCCCCTTGCCCTTCAGCCTTCTGTTTTTCAGCATGTTGCTGTATGGCAGCTCAGGTATTCTGTGCTACAGAGTAAGTGTCAGTATGGGTTGCTTTCACAGTGGGTTTGTCATTGGGTTTTGCCTTTGGCTTGTTTTCCCCCATGGTACGACTCTTCAGCTTGGTGTGTCCCTGCAGTGCACCATCTCAGGGAGGTGAAAAATTGGTAGTGAAATTGGTGGGAATATTGGTTTCAATTGAGGCTTAGTAGCATTGGTTGGGCGTATCCAACTCACCCATCTGATCTTCAGGATGGGTGGCCCAATCTGATTGGTGGATGGATTTATGAGCTGCTTTCACTGCACATGATTCAATGTCCTCCAGGAGCTGGGCAGGTGAGATTGCGGATGTGACCATGACTGCCGCCTTGGCTGCCATTCTGCATGTCTGCATGGCCTTCTTACACTCCTTTGGGTACACAGGTTTGACTTGAATGTAGCACCCCTGCACGCCCCTCAGGAAGGCAGCATCGGTGTTATAGATGGTTCATAATAGGTGTCTGCACCACTTATTGCATCTGGGATGATTTTGTTTTGGGTAATGCCCTCCTTGACGGGGCAGGTGTGGGCCTTATGGCCAAAAGTGTGACAAAAGGTGCAGATAGGAGGAGCACTATCCATGGTGACATGGAATGGGTGGGTTTCTTGCCCATCAATAGCACAAAAGCAGTGTGAGGGATTTGGGTCAAATCTTTTGAAAATCCTGCGGATGGGGTGAGTACAGTGATCACTTTTCCCGTGCAAAGGTCTGACATGAGTTTAAAGTGTTGCATCTTGAAGGATTGGGTTTCTCCATATGCTGTGAGCCCAGTCATTAGGTTTTGCTCCAGCACGGTGCACTTAATTGTCATAGGTAGGAGGTAGAACATAACAAAAATTTGATTTGATTTAGTCCATTGAGTGTGATTTGTATTGAATACCCATTGACCATCTGGGAGGTCCACCACCACACGCACCTTTGCAGCTTCATCTACCGCTTATTTATTTTTGAACCCAAGATCAAACCAACCTTGGGGCACGGAGTGCAGTATAATATACACTGCTTTCAGAAAATGGGTTTGTACATCTCACCAAAATTTTTCCCAAAGCGCCATTTGTTGTATATCCAGGAATACTTGAACCCTGTGCTCCACTGATGACAGAGGCTGGGAATGCAGAGTATTGATGAACTGGTTACATTTCATCTGCCAAGCCAAAATCTTTGGGGAAATGCTAACTGCCAGTTATTATTATTATTTTTTATCAAGGCCGCTGGTGTCACTGGGGCGTTTACTATATTTGAATGTTGCAGGGCTCACTCCTGTGACCTTTACTTTGCTAGCCCAACTGCTACCAAACATTGGGTGCACACTAAAATCCTTGATGGAATTATCAAACTTACTTAGTCTTGAATCAAATATGTTGTAAAAGTGTTGCAATGAGTTTGGAAAGTTCCTTTTGATATTATATATTTTTAAATAAGAAAATAACTATAATGTTACAATAGGGTTTCTTAATGGGATCTAATTAAAAAAATCTAACACCCAACTATTAGAAGGGTCTGAGGTTTCATGTTGTGACAGGGAGGAAGAGGTGAGCAAGTCTAATTTTAAAGGTTGGAAAATTGGCCGCTTTTCTTTAATCCTTTAATTAACAGTTTTTAAGCCATATTATGATTTGAAAAGGTGAAATTATTGTAGTTAATTAATTTTCCATGATGGCGTTATTGGCCAAGACTCCTGAACTATATTTTGTTTAATTTTAATGAGTTTTTATATTTAAAAAATATGAAACTATCTGAAATAAGTGAAAGAATAGATTCCCAGTTATAGCATGTTTACTTAAGGTTTTTTACTAATTTTTGTCCTGTTAGATAAATTAAGTTAACCTGGGGGTTTTCCTGGGTATCATATTTTTTCCATTTAAAATAGTTCCTAATTGAGCACCCTACTGGGGTCAGAAATAATGATTTTTGCAATAAGCTTTTAGTATTTCTTAATCTAAGCAGAAAAATCTGATCATACCATAAGATAATCTGCATATTCTGAAGCTAGGCTATGTTTTTGGATTAGGTTGGGAGTAGGAACATGGTAAGTAATGAGGAGCAGCAGCTACTTATCTCTGCTTTAAGGTGATCTTTAGGTCAGAAGCTTATGTGAAATAAATGGCCTTAGTACCTGCCTTTATAGTCCTGAAAAATGTATTACCTAGTACAGCTTGATAGCTGGAGCCATGGATGTTACAGATAACGTTTGTATACCTCCAATAAGATGGTTATAAAAAATTATAAACCAGAATTTTGTAATTTCATCATAGTTACACTTTGCTGAACAGGACAATTGGGCTACACATTTGCCTTTTGACTCTTTCTTAATAAAAATAAGTCTTAAACCTCTAATGGTACCTTTTCCTTCTTGAAAACTACTTCTGCATCCCAACTTGAACTTATGCCTTGGCTGGATACCAAGGTGGTATTAAAAAACTGGGCTACGTTCACAAATTATCAGATAATTATATTTACTATTGCTTTGCTATGGGAAGGCTGGAAGCTAATAGGATCCAATGATGGTAATTAACAATAATTTGACTACATGTTTCTTGAGGTTAGTTAAGAGAACTTCATATAAAAATATAAATAGAGGTTTTTGATGTAAATTATCAAAAGCTGTTAGATAAATACTAAAACTAAACAAAAGGCGTTTATTTGATATAAGATTATGTTTTATATAGATGAGTTTCAAAAAATTGCAACTTTCAATCTCACTAGAACCGGCTAGAAAGTAATAATAATAATTCAACCATTGACTTATAACATCTAATAATCTAATGAGTAGAACTTCCTTTATTTAGAAAGTTGCAGTGATTGTTTTTGACAGTTTTGGTCACAAAAAAGTTATCAGCAATTAGGTTAATATCTTTTTGAAATATAATGCCATTAAATTAGCTAATCTCATTTGATCCTCAAAATAGAGGGGAAGTTAAAAATATCTTCATTTGTCCAATAATTGGGTAATTTCATCCACAAGCTTTTCGCATTAAAAGTTACTAGTGTTTTATGATACTTTATGGAGGTCTAGTCATCAAAATTAGCCAAATAAATTAAGCTGACGTCCAACTAAATCAATTTTTTTTGGAAAATAAAAAAGCATAATCTGGCTAAATACTAACACCTCATTAGCTTATCCAGATTATCTTTTTCCAAATTGTCTTTAATTACATGAGCTCTTCCTCAGATAATCAGTATATGATTTCAATGTCCTTCATAGTGCTTATTTATCAATAAAATAAGTTTGAAAAATCATCTGTACAACCACACTCCTCAAATAATGATTAGAATAAATTTCCTTTACCCATAATTAAGGTTATTATATTAATTTGTTAAAAATTCCATAATCATCATTGCAAAATTAGTTTGTGTTAAGTCAAACCTAAAAATTAATTTGTTATTGATATTAGTTAAATGAAGTATGAGTATAAAAGTATTTTTTTCCTTTTTATTCCTTTTTTAATTATTTAAGCTAATATAAAATCGTTAATTATTCATTCTTCCAAGTTTAGCAAGTACCATTAGTTCACATTATGTTAAATATCTATTTTCATCCACCTTGACCAAGTTGTGGGAATATGTAAGAACGTCCATGGGAATCAATTGATATACACTATCACCTTGTTTCTTTGTAGGATTTTAACATAACATGAGGTTAGATTCTATGTTTGATGTATAGTTTGGTTATAGCTTTCATCCTGGTTGCATGTACTTTGGCATAAAGATTTTTGGGTAAATCCAAAGTGAGTCTAGTTTCACTATTAGACTGCCATTTGGATCTAATAACCCTAAGCCTTTGTTCCCTAAAAAACCCCATATTGTTCAAAAAGTTGATCATTCAGTTTCTTTAAAACAACATTTAAGCTGGTGATACTTATTTATGATGACTCCATCCCATCTATTAAATTTTTATAGATATTCTTCCTTTTTTGGGTAAATTAATATATTGGCTATAAATAGCATCTAAGATTCCTCTGTAAATAAAAGTACTATATTTAAGATTTTATAATCTAATACTGATTCATGAAGTTAATCCCAAATACCATCTCATAATTCTATCTTTGATAAAACAAATACTAATACTGTAACAGAGGCAATCAAAACTTTTTAGCAATGAATTAGATAATCCCTTTAAAGTAGTAGTTTCTAGGTTCACAGTACCATATTCTTTTTTATAGTAAAAATCTAGTCAAGCCTTATTTTTTAAAAATTTTCAGAGATAAGATTAATTGGAGCCCAGTGATGATAATTGCTCTAACATTAGCTTAATTTACTAAAATATCTACATATGCACAATCTGAGTCCTGTATGATATCATTAATTTGTAAGATAGTGACAATGTTTTTAATTAAATAACAACATATTTAAAAAAACATAAGTTTTTCTCTTAGATTAAAGTCATTTGAATTGAGACTCTAACATCATTAAGTTTGAAAATGTCCAACTCAGTTTATTTTCATGTCGTTGGATTGCTTCAATAGGGGATGCATAGCTTCTCCAGTTAATTTGGGCTTATTCACTATTAATACTGAATGAGTAGCTAAAAGAACTCTAATATTAAATACATGATATATTGAGGGTATTAACTCATCATACATAAGAATCATACCAAATCATAGCTTTTTGGTCGTTCTGATAAATTGATTGAACAAAAGTGTGGGTGGAAAAAAGTGTTTTGAGTCTAGTCTGACTGGTCTTTTCTCTGAAAATTCAATTGGTTCATGTTGTCATTGGGTATAACCAAGTTGACTTTGTCATTAATTTTTAATCTGCAGAACTTTGTACTGAGGTCATCTTTTTTTGAATTTATGTCAAGTAAAGTAAACATATTAAAATAAATTCTTTGTAATATATATTTTTTGTAACTCAGGTTAGGTTTATCAAATTTTGTAACACAAATTCTAAAACTGATCATCAGTGAGTTCTTCATATCAGATTTAAGGCAAAATTATAGCCTAACTAAATTCTCTATAGATGGAGTGCCTATTTTATATTCAAGGTGTGAAAAAACATCAACCTACTGAAATAGCATAAATTTGAGCTTCTTAATGGAACTACTTGTAAAGGCATCTATAGCTTCATCACTATTATGCTGAATACAAATAAATTGCTATTAAGTTACAATGCACTCTGGGCTGCCAAATCTCTCATAATGACATTATTTTCCTCACAGTATGTCGCCTCAGTTGTTGCTAATATGGGTAAGACAAAGGTTTGGTTCTCCATATCTAGATAGTTTATTATAGTAATATCCTTCTGAAATTTTTACATCCCACAGTAGTAATTTCAGATCTGATAATTCTAGAACATTACTCTTTTTAAAATAAAGCAGCTTTAGCATATATTTATATTCTTCAGATGTGAAAAATGCTGCCAAAATAATTCATCCATTTTTAAGAATTTTTTTTTGGTTTATAAATTAGTCAATGTTTTTAAGTATGTCGTTTTAAATGGATTCAAACCCTGGTGTTTTATTTAAGCCTTAATGGTTAAATATAATACAACTGTTATCAGATGAAGAGTTGTCAAGATTTATTAGTCTCTCAATCATCTTTATTTTGGAATTGGCTTAACCATTTCTCCAATATGCATACCCATGGTGTATTGTCTCTTCTATTTTTGTGATTTAAATTCAAATACTCAAAATTTCATTTTAAGGCGCGTTATATAGCAATTAGTGAACCAAGCTATTTTTTACATTCTTATCCTAGCTTTACTAATGCATGAATTTTCTCTTGCATTTTGGCGATTTCCTTATGCTTCATCTCTTTAAATTAGGAATTGCTCCAATTTTCAGATGATCCTCTTCTCATCCTTATAAAAACTTGCTTAAAGATAAAGACATCTGCAATGCCACCCTGTAGTGAGCTTCAATTGGTAAAGAGGGCTAATTGCAAAGGTTCTGGAGGGTTTACTTATTAGGTAATTTGCTATATGAAAAAATACTTCTAATCTGAGTCAAAAAGGGTGATTGACAATAAACTTGATACCTGTAGTTATAGTAAAATGTAGATAAACTTCATAATTTTTAATAAAAATTGCAATAAAGATATTTTTACATTTATGATAAAACCTAAAATTACTTAGGGTAATTTATTATAAGAGGGTTATATATAAATTATTAGTGGCAATAAAATGGCCTTCTAATGATCATCATTCTCATTGGTCTCTGAAAGAAATAATAGTATATTTGAATCTTCAACCTATATCATTTATACTGTTGGGTCAAAACTTCCTTTTAGGAACCAAATACTGCAGTAATTTTGCTTACAAGTTTTGGTCACTTAAGTTTGTCAGCAGTTAGTCCCAATACTTTTTTGAAATCTGATAAAATTAAAATAACTATTATCAATTGACAATAAGAATAGAAACTACGTTGGAACACCCTTCAAAATGTTCAATAGTTGAAGTGTTTTCCCCACAAAAATTTGTTCTCAAAAAAGGTATTGGTAATTAGTTAAATTATTTTTAAATAATAGTCATAAACCTTAGCTAAGTAATTTGCACTAACTGCCTGAGTTTCTAAAAAATTAGTTTTTAGAAAAATTTGGCATTATCTATGTTAGATTCTGGTGGTTGTCTCAAAAAAAACCCTTTGACAACCAACAGATTGGGCTGATTATCCTCCTAATGAATAAGCTAATACTATAACTAAAGCCTATTGCAATAACATGGCTCAGACTGATTATTGCAACGTAGATTTAATTATATTATCAAAAGCTCAGGCTTTTATAACTCACACATTTTAGGCCAATATTCTCTTCAACTACTTGGCCTGGGCTGATTAATTCAATGTCTATTCAATTTGATTATTCTATCAGAAGCTTGGGACAAATACAATAACACAGTTTGGCTGATTATCACTACACCAAAAAATTGGAAATTAGTCCTGACTATTTGGGACTGAGATCAAATATTAAGCATGAGAAATTGTTTGGGATTGACCTGAAGATAACATCTACAAATCACATAAATGAATAGATGAAAAAACATAATCCTTTTCCCGCCTTAGGATAAATTTTATATGTGAATCCTCATAATTGGTACAATAGCACTTGCACATGGACTAGACAGATGGGAGTACCTAGTGCTATTAAGAGAGGCCTGCTGACGTCCCAATTAAGGGTACATCATTTATTTTAAAGTGATGCCAAAACCTTCCAGAATTTGTATTCATCAGCAGTATGACGAAACTCATTTCAAGATGATCCTAGGATAATTTTGCACGCTCATAGTTGCAATTTTCATCCCTGAAATCCTCCCAAATATGAGATTATTTGCCACCAATAAACCTAGCAATAGGTCTCAGCCATACCAGTTCAAGAGCTGAACTGAGGTGGAAAATAATCTTTTGAGTTTGCATGCTCAAATGTGGCTAGGAGATTCCCTAGAGGTATAAATACCAGCACCTGGCCTAATGAATGATTATCTAGTAATTTATTATAATAAAAATCTATTTTATTTAGTACCCTTTCTTGTTTTTAACTTAAGTATCTTTTTGGAGAGTGTCAGCAAGCTGGGATCTCAGGATCCACAGCCTGTAACTTTGCCTGCCTTGGTGAAGTTCAGAATTATGGAGGAAGAATTCAGACCAAAACCGGCCAGAAGAGTTGGGGCTATTTGTATATGCCTAGTGAGTTTCTGAATGGTCAAAAGACCATAAGCCACTGGCAAAATTGAGGATCTTCAGCTGAACTTCAGCCTAATTAAGTGTGCAGGAATTAATTAATCAAGCAAGCGATCCTAATAATTTAACAATCTGGTTAAAATCCCAACTAGTAGTGGTAGCAATAAAACGGTTTAAAATTTTAAAAACTGTCTATTAAAAGGTGAAGGAGTAACTGTTAAGCGCTATGAGAATTTACAATAAATATGTGTACAGGAGTGCCGTCATATACCTGGTTACAAGTTGATGAAAAGAAGATAGTGAACGCAAGAGTCCTTAACTGATGCAATTATTTCATTAATTGGGATAAAGAGGGTAACTCCCTTCAAGAATGTGTGAAAGGTGGGTCCAACTGCATACCTAATTGTCTTCTCAACAATTATAAGGTGTTCAAGCCTACATGAATGTAATATTGCTTTTAATATGGTTGCATTGAAGATGCGCCTATCTTGTGATTGCATATATGAGCCAGATTATTTTTGTGCCATTTTAGTACTTAACTATCTTAACTTTGGGTGCAGAAACTAGTGACATATTATTGGTTTTGACCATTAATCAATTTTCTTGGGAATATCTATACTATGGACTACATTTACTCAAACATAGTGATTATAAGTATGAGCTTTCCATGTACAAAGACATTTACTCTTTTTCATTGAGAAGGGACTGACAGGTGCACTTTCTCTAGTTAACGCAGGCTATATGATTCTGTTGTCTAAAATAATGAGAAATGTGTTGTAATTATTCAGGATATCAAATGGATTAACTTAAAACTTTTATTTAATTTTAATTTATATAATATTTACAGGGCGTTGGCTTTATGTTGATCTGAGTGTAACTTTTCATTACTAAATCAGAATCCTCATCTCACTTCCAAATCAAGTCCAAACAATGACCCTTTGTTCATTTTCACTTTAAAGTAATTCTGCCCAGTTTATACAAGAATTTATAGATCTCATTTATAAGGACTTGTAAGCAAATAGTTCTGATGTATTAATGAGTGGATCAGGACAATCTATTACTTTTAATGATTTCTGATTAAAGGATCTCTAATAAATTCTAATCTATTTTTAATAGAAAGTAGGGTGATTTAATCTGCGCTTTGCTGCTGTATCTCATCAGCACATGTCAGCTAAAACAAAATAAAAGATAGCTAGTAGAAAGGCTAATAGTATCCAAAAATGAATCCTAGTTATTGATAAAAGTCTTTTATAAAAAAGATAATGGAAGAATAACATATTTTGTTACTACTAAAGTGGCTTTAGGGCTTGTGGTGTTTTTCTGGCTTTTTTTGTAGATTTAGGAAATGGTAAATAATAAAAAACATGGTACCCTTTTTAAAATTCAGTCCCTCCAAAAATACTTGAATTCTCCAGTTCCCATTTTTGAAAATATAATGGTACATTTCTGTTATTTAAATTATCCATAATTTACATAAACTTCTTGAAAGTCAGGGTAAACTAAAAAATATAGCCCTATGCTTTTACACCTTATTTGAAGTTGGCCTATTACAATGAGACGCTGGCAAATGGCTGATTATTAGAAAAAGAACTAAAAACTAAGCGTTTGCACAGGCGCTGAGGAAAGTTAGTAATATTAAAGCCAGTGATTTATATCTTATAGCTGCAAGGCAAAATATAAATTAATGTAAGAATTAAGGTGGATTTAGCTTTTATGGGGGTGTCAAGGGATTATTTGTCATTAATAACAAATGATTACAGATATTGAGGATGGCTTCAAAAACCATTTCAGACTTTTTAGATTTCAAGGTGTTGGAATTGAGATGATCACATAATCCAACCTCTTAACCAATTAATAAATTTGACAATTAAGTTATAATCATACAGTATTGGCAACAGCGGCTGACTGATAAGATATCGTTGGGCATCATCCCTGATGATATTAAACATGATTTTGATGAGGGAATAGCACCTGAAAGTCAAATTATTGCAGTAAATTCTTTAATATCTTGGCAGAGGTTGCTGACTGATGAGATTATTTTCAGCAATCATCATGACAAAATTAAACAATAATTTTATATGGGAGCAACACTTGATAGTCAAATTATAGGCAATCATTCAGAGCGGAATGAATGGGGAGTTATCAGAAACTACCAAAGTGTTTGAACGCCAAAGGTAAAGAGTAGGATTGTCATTGGCCAAAACAATTGGTTTGAGTCTCTAATACCAATTGTTTGGTCACTGAAAAGCTGAGGATTATGATGCCTAAGAAATTCAAGGCAATAGTATCTGAAGAGATTCAGTATCTAACACTTGAGGGTTAAACCAGCATAGGAGCACAAATAATTCCCAGCGGACAGCTGAAAAGTTGTGTGTCAATTCTAACTATAAAAACCCCCAAATATTCCCTAATAAAAGTAGATAAAATCCTGATAACTTAGTTGTTTTAACATTAATTGTTTAACATTACTCTTAAGAGAAGAGTGTAAGGATCAGGGACCATCTAGTACTAAAAAAAGAGTGTAAGGATCAGATAACCTTAAGTTGTTATCAAAGTCTCCACTTGGCTCTGCAAGAAGGGAATAACGAAAGTGTTCCCTACCAGTACAAGAACATCTAAAAGACAAAGAAGCACCTGTCTAGCGTTGGACAATACACACAACGTGGCTTTGGGGATTCAACTTTAATAATAGTCTTCATACTATTATTTCCCCAATTAATCAAATTCAAACAAATCAAGACAAGTATACACGAATCTGTGCAATTGAAATCTAGGGCCATAAGTGAGCAACCATTCAAGCGCCCAGATTTTAACACAAGGCATGATAAAATTTAAATGACTAAATACAAGCTGACGTTGGAAAAATTATAAGCAATTAAAAGTTTCAGCTAATTATTTGTTAGAAATATATCTAATTAAATTTATAACCTCCACATAGCTTATTAATCTAAATATTAAAATGGATTCATTTAATTACCATTTTTGAGGACTTTATACAGGTGTTATGTATATGATGATATGCTAAGTATCACTTATCAATCATTGATTCGTCTTTTTGTCTTAGCTTCACTGGAGTTAATAACCTATCAGAAAAGTTGCGTGAAACCTCAAAAAAGAACACGCAGACTTTGCCAAATGGGCTAGTATTCCTGAAAAAGAGAAACCCATGTTAGCCATAGGAGTCACAACCAGCGTTACCCACTTCAAGATCATCTGCAAAGACAGGCACCACTCTATTCTTCAGCCTAAGTAACATGAGCTAGTTTGCCAGAACATACTTCTTCAACCTGCGTGGCCACCAGATCAGCATCCTCTACATCCTATTAAACTGCATGTCCCCTCCTACCAGAAAACCAAGGTTTAAGTCCCTTTTTATGTGCGATGTCCTAGAAGGATGCAGTCCTGCTTTTCCCAAAATTCACCTCTCATGCTGCGTTGGCTTTTGCAGCCACCTCTATTGTTTCTGATACTGGGCCTCTGGCTTTCCCCACAAGGGCAACACCCAACTAACTGTCCCCTAACCCTCAGCTGTAAGGTTGGATCTGCTGTATAATCTAGTTCACTAAACACCAAATTGGTTACTTCACTTCTCCTAATTATAATTCCACTGGTTTTAATTTAGTACTTTACACTAATCACAGAATCTTCAGAACAATTAAACACGGAACTCTGCACTTCCTAAGTTGTCAGTTTTTTTAAATTCTAAAAATGACAAAGCACCAATTGGTCCATAAGCTTTGCTTATGAAATACTAATCAATCTCAAGATGTGTTTGTACCAAAGTGTTTTTAAGTTATTAACTTGGAATCAATTGAGCAAATACTTCATTTCTTCACAGTATATTTATCCTAAAAAACTAAAAAAACTATTTGCTACCTTACCCTAAAGTCCACCTTTCCATTTAAGCCCTCAATTTTTCAGAAATTTCTCGCGCATGTCCTTGACCTTAATGTGTCATTACCCTATAATTGAGTACTACTGTACTCATTATACCCATTGTAATAGCTGTTGATTAATCTTCATTTGAGACGTCCTTGTTCTGAGGCGAAAAGTCAATTATAAATTTCACTAATTATCCAATAAATTAGACCTTTTGTTTAAGTTTAAGCTGTTTTGGTGTTTCTCCTAGTAAGAAGATCATACTATACCAGGGATTTTAAAAAGCAGACCTCATCAAGTGGACATAGAACATAATATTAAGAGGAAAAAAGGAGCTTAGATAGAAATCTTACCTGTGCAGTAGTGTACGCTGCTGCTGATTACCCCATAGTGCTCACTATAGGGGGTTTCACATTCAAAGTGTCATTTACAATGACACAATGAAATCTAATGCAGGAGAAGAAGAAACAAAAATTATCAAGCCATCATTCTCACGTCACTCCGCCTAAACCTTCTCAGCGGATTTGAGTCAAGATAGGATAGAGCTACTCCCCTCATTTTTAGGGTTTGATTCATACACCTTTTCACTTGAACAAATTCATTAGGTTAGTCAAATGTTTCTATGAGATTATAGTTATTCAATATAAAATAGCTGACATCCTGCCCTCCCAATTCTAAAGCTTGTACAACCATGCCACCTATGGCAAGAGTATGAGTGACTTTGCAGAATTCACTATAGTCAAGTATCTTTTCTAAGTAGCATCAAACATCTAGGTCAATACATGATAGGGTATATCCAATCCATAGTATGCATTACCTGATGACTATAGTCCATCATCATGCTTTAATTATGGAGGTATTTCAACTAAACCAATAAAAGTGGATGGTATGCGCTCCCTGCACTACCAGATTGAGAATAGCTTTAAATGAGAATAACAGGCCACAAACACAACCCACGATCTCAGTCACCAAATCTTATAATGACTGGATATGCTTATTGGGCATCTGAGCCAAGATATTATCAAAAGCAATCACCAAACATGAATGAGAGTGGTATTGCTGCTTCATGACTACCTAAAATAAAGCAATTCCAATCAGAGGCTCAAAATGCTAAAAAATGCTGCCAAACAGAAATTCAGAATACTGAATTGGTGGAGGAACATAGTCAGTAGACGCAACAGGATATGAGAGTTGCAGATCAACATATTGGTAGTACTTCTGAAGTGACTAATGTCCTCCAGGAGGAACTGGGACAACCTTAGAGCTGACAGACCACCATACACTAAGACATTAAAGCCTTGATGGACAACTTTGTTACAGTGCACATTGATTTATGGTATCTTACAAGCAAATGATGGCCCTTAATTCACCACATTATAGTTATGCTAGTCAACAATGATCAACGGACCAAGAATGCTGAACTTTGGTCCCTAATTACTGAACTAATAACAGAGATTGTCAATTTTGAAGCATCTTAAAGTACAAGCTGAACAGGATTAAGAAAGAGGGTAGAATTGGTAATGGATTATAAAGGAAGTTTTTCTAAAGATAGTTGTTAAGTGCAACACCCAAAGCCACATTTGGAATGACCAAGTATAATTAAGGAAGAGCCTTCTGAAGTAAACTCTGTCCTGGACAAACCACTCCTCCTTAACGCTATATTCATCTGCACTAAAGTCCTATCACATTCCTAAGGTATTTATCTCAACCCTTAAAGTTGGCATGGTGAACATAGAAAACCCATGACCTCAAGCTGGATCCTCCTAAGAAGCTTTGTAAAACTCTTGCTCATAGAATACCTTTTCAGACTTTTCAAATATTTTATTTTATTTTATTTATTTGAGGTAAGCCAACTGGGGGATGGACATTACCGAAATAGAGAAAGAAAGTATCGAGATGAAACCTGAGCAGGGTCAACTCTGTCATAGAAAGTTTTTTCACCTCCAGATTGGGACTTGGATTTTCTGGTTACGTCATGGGTAAGGTTTTCGTGTTATTATACCTACTAACCGCCAATAGTTTCCTTCAGCTGGCACCCCGATTGATGTGCAAAGGGCGGGAATTGAAACTGCACCCTTCAGGTTGGTAGCTGTACGCCCTACTGACTCGCCTTCCACCCCCTAGCCTTTTCAAATATTCATTACTGTCAAACACTTAGATATGAATGACATGAGGAATGTAAAATCCTTCATTAAGATGTTCAAGATGACAATTCATGGGGCTGACAACCTTTTTAAAATTACCCCAATAGTAAACTGCTTGAATGACTAAAGCTATGACCTATTATGCCATACCTACCTGAAGATAATTGGAGTTTTGCATATATTAAATGTGTCATGTCAAAGGAATTTGACTGTCCAGAACAAATGTCCAATCACAAGGCCAAGTTTATAACTATCCAGTTTCATAAAAACAAGACCATCTTGGAGTTTGCTTATTAATTCTATCATAAGGCTCAGAATTTAATGAGAAAAAAGAGATGGTAACTTTGATGTGAAGATTGTCCTCCAGAATGTTATAAAGAATTACCCTGAGATGCATCAGTCACTACTATTGGTGCTGGTCATGGAGTTGGGCACCCCCTTATGATTGAGTATTTGAATGATGGAAGGTCATCTTTGTGTTACCTAATTTCAAAACTTGAAAATCACCAAAGAATAATCAACGCTTATGTAACACTAAAAGTGCAACAGGAGTCAGCTACCCCCAATGTGGGATCCTGGGACCTTACATTGTGCTAACAATGTGAATTGTTGAGTTTATGCCTTCAAAAGTCACTATGCAGCAACCTGTCCAAAAAGTGGCCTATCAAAAACTAATTGTCATCCTCACAGATAGCAAGGATCAGGGAAAAGCCAATCAGAATATAGGAGGGATACTCTATTGAGGGGTGATCAAATATACTAATATGGAGACATAAAAAAGCAACTCAAAGATTACTCTTACCCTCAATTGATGGATCTCCCAAAAAATTACAAATAACTTGGAGCCAGAAAAACTCTAGAATACAAAGGCTGAGAAATTATCTCTATACCCTACAGCACGCAACTCATGTACCAATCTTGGTTTGGGGAAGTTGAGGACTTTGATGAGCTGCTACCTAGAATGGATTTAAAGTGGCCTTGGCACTAGAGACATTGTACACACGTTCACCGACGTTGGTGAAAATATAAAGACTGTGATTGACCGAGTAGATGATCCTCTCTTACTTTCCTTAAACTAAAGATCAAATTAATTTTATTTTTGAAACTATGTCAATATACTTTTAATTATAATTTTTGTGTAATGCAATAGTGGTCATTTTTGTTTTGGTGTTTAATAAAATCATTATGCAAAGAGACTGAAAATTTCCTTAGACGTAGCCCAAAATAACAGTATGGAACCGCCAGTTCTGAGAGCACTATTATTGAAGGAGCTTATAGTGTTTTACCTTTGAGTTCAGCTCATACAAGTCAGTTCTTCAGCTATCATATTGCCTAGTCACAATTATTAACTTTTTGGTACCAGCTTTATTAATCTCAAGGGTGGTTAGCCGAGCGGGTAAAACTGCTTCCACCCCTAGTGCAGGTTTTGAGTTCGAAACCTGTTTTGGCTAGAAAACGTTCTCGGTGTGGTATATTTGTCCCAAGGTCGACCCACCTCGAATAATTTTTATAATTCAGGTGCAGAGATTGTAAACACACGAATTTGAAAGGTACTGTTTATGTTAGTGTCATTAACAATAAATTACTACAGAAAATCCTCTAACAAAATAGGTTTTTATATTGAAAAATAAGGAACACGCCTTAATTTTAACATTTCCAATAGCTCAGGGACTCAGTAAAGAAATATAGATAGTAGGCTGGTCCAAGCTACTAGAAAAAAGCCACCAGATGACAAACCCGCATAGATATGCTATTTTTCTTTCCACAGTTCTTATTGAGCAATTTAAGATACTAAGAAGCACATAAGAATGGGGTTAATAGTGGCGTAATATCTAAATTAGGCCAGGGAAAAATTTCTAGAGCTTGGGTATTTACAAAATAGTATTGATAAGCCAATAGCAATTGAGACACAAGCGGATGGACATATCAACAATAGGAACCTATTACCAAAACATTTACGCCAGCGTAAGCCAATATGGGATATTTATAAAATATGAAAAGCTATATACAGCCTGATGCCATAAGCCACAGTAAGTTATGTTAGGAAATGGAAGTCGCACCCATGGATTTGTGTATAATTAGCATTGAAAATATTAAGAAACAAAAGCACCGCGGCGTAATTACCAATGGTAGTTTAAAACTTCGACATTTAACTATAAAAGCAGGGCCTTGAGGCGAGATAAAGTATATTAGACAAACCTCACAAATTCTCGCATAGTATAGCATTAAGTATATAATAATATATAACAGATGGTTGGTCAAATTAATTGCAACATTCCTAACCTGATTAATTATCAGATAACAGAAATGAGTGGGGGCAAACTAGATTACTGAGAGCTAGTTGCCCTTGACCCAGAACGCTTCTGATTTTTCTTCAGGAACTAGGCATGTAAACAGTCAATAAGGTGACTTTTAACGGGATTCTTCTTAGTTTGGGCCTCTCTTGATGTATTCACATTGGATCTCAAAAATCCCTTTCCATAAGTGCTCCATTTTACTAGTTCATCTAAACCCATGATCATTATAATATAATGCCAAATCCCCTACAGCAAAAAGGGTAAGGGCACTATTTTTTAGATTCTCAAGTTTTACTTTCCGAGTTAGCTCATTAGAATATCTTTAAACCTTAGCTTGAACAAGGTCTGTATCAGCTTCTCCAGAATTTAGTAAGACTCATATTCTATTAATTAACAATATAAAATAGGAGAGTGCTGGGTTGCTTCTCATAAAGTAAGGCAGATGGTAATGCACCATGGCCAAGTTAAAAATATCTGTATGCAAAAATGATGGAAGGCAAGAAAGGGATTCAGCTGGATGCCTTGGAAAGAATAATCTTACCTAATATAATGACAAGAGTATAGTTTACTCTTTCTATGGTACTGTTGTTCTTAGAGTAATAAAGTCTATATAATAGACCTCATAACAATTAAGTTATTGCGCTTAGAATAGAATCTGGTACATAAAGTTAGTCTTTTATCAGATAAAAGAAACTGCAGAAATCTATGATAATAAATAGTATCTTAAATTAAAATTAACCATGGTCATGTCCTCAAAGTCCCTGACCACTTTGGCCTCCACCCACTTAGTGAGTTTGGAAAAGGCCAATATTAATTTAAATGAAATACTAAAACTATTAGATGAAGGCCCAACTACATCAATAGATACCATGTTCCAGGCAAAATTGGGTTAAACAATATATAAGAGGGGATTAACAGCAATAAGAGTCAGCTTGGCATTCCTACAACACTGCTGGTCCCATGAATATCAAAACGCATTGATTCCTATAATAGAGTTGTTTCAACAGCTCAAGCGTTTTAATATTTAAATGCCCATGCTATATCACCTTGTGTGTCTGATAAAATAAAATTATTTGAGGTGGGTCAACCTTGGGACAAATATACCACACTGAAAATATTTTCTAGCCAGTACAGGTTTTGAACTCAAAACCTGCACTAGGGGTGGAAGCAGTTTTACCCGCTCAGCTAACCACCCTTTGCCTTTTGCCTTGTGTCTGATATTAATATCATTTTTTTCTCCATTATTCGAGGTATACAATATTTCTGCTCATTGATACCTTAATAAAGCTTCTCATTTTGATAACGATGTTCTATTATAAATTTTCTAAGGAGCATTGAACTTCTGAAGGTTCATTTTCACATACTTATGTAGCAATCTGGTTCATAAATCATTTGTTACATCAGCTGTAGAACTACAGTAGGCAGTTGAGATAAATTGTAAAAATTTACTTTGGTTGTTATCAGCAAGCAACCCAATAACCTTTATAATGCACAGGTTCAGTTTCCTCGTGCACTTTGTTGCATTGTATAGAATGAATTATTAATTAATAATATTATGGAGACTATTATCCATAGTTGAGTATGAATTATATTTTAGCCCAACACTTGGCCATTATTCCCAATTAAATACTTGTGATGTCATACTCATAAGGATTCGTTCCCTATGCTCTTGTCCACCTGATCTTTGCTGAGATACCACAGTGACAATCTCTTTCAGCCCAGAACACAGTTGGCAGCTATCCTCAATTGTGGTTCATTCTTCTCTAAATCCCCACTCAGACATTTACTCTTCTCTCTGAGAGTCTTTCAATTATTTCTTTCTGCAAAAATATCCTTGAGACAGAACAACACAATTTAAGATGATTATAGTTAACTATATACAAAATTGATAAATTTACTGTTCTTGTAAATACTTTGTTTGACTGTAAAGTACTGTTTTTATTATAGTAAACCCTAGGGAATATATATAGTGGGAAATTCAGCTGTCTAACCCTCAGTTGACACCTCTTTGATGAAATGGCAGCTATTGCATTAAATCACCCATCCTTGTCTCAGCAGCAATGGTCTTCCCCATGCTGGCTAGAAATCTGTTGTTGGACATCCTTGAGACCTCAAATGGAAAGAGTTGGAAAATGTGTCCCTAAAATTTTCCTCTCAATCCAAGAGAACCAACCATATTTGGCTTGTGACCTGCTTAGGTAATGGGACTTACTATCCATTATGGCAGGTCACTCACCAACCAATTAAAGTCACTAGTTACAGGTGGCATCACTCGCCTTATAACTTGCTATTCATTACCAATCAGATGGTGATAATACCTGACTGATCCTAATCAGTACACCTGATAGTAAAACACTATCAGATGCCCCTATTTTGTTGGAAACTCTGCCCAATGAGATCTTAAGTATTCATACAGATAGATCCCTGATAGATATGACCAGGCGAATATCCCATAATCCCCTGAATGTAGTTACTCCAAAACTCAGGCAAACTGATTTCCAATTCACTTCGCCTTAGGGAATTTTCCCCTAGCGATACCAGGTAATCTAGCAGGCTGGGAATATAGGCAAAAATCCCAACATAAATAATTAGCATTTTGATTTTTTTATCTTAGGAGGTGTTGAATTTTAATTATAGGGTGGTTTTATAGCCCATCAAGCCAAACGCCCTTCTGGCTTCTTATAAACCTGTAACCACTGTTGTGAGGCATCATCTGCCATACTATGGATTGCATTACATTAACATATACCCAGAATTTTTTACACGCAAAGATAACCACCAGGCTCTCCTATCAGTTACTTTATAATTTTGGGTTTGGACATCAAGCATCAGTATGCAGTAAGCCATAGTATGCTCAATTACTTTCTATCCAAATTGAGTAAACACTACCCTGACAGCGGTGAGAGAAGCGTTCACCCGAATAATAAATGGTTTATTGAAGTATGGACCAATAAGTAGTGGCACATGAGTGAGGCAACTCCCTATTTTATCAATGCTATGTGATAGTTCCCTTTCCACTCAAATGATACACTATTAGTGAGGAGGTGAAATAAGGGCACATCTATTTTACTTAAGTTCTCTACAAATTGGAGGTGATTTTTGATTAAACCCTGAAAAAATTAAACGTTACACTTGCTAATAAGCAGCACCTTACATTTAGAAGCCTCAATCTTTGCACCTTGGGGTTGCAAACCATATTTATGAATGACAAACCACTTATAATTAGGTTGCTCTCAGAGAAAACTGTTCTTACATGGCTTGGGTTTAATATCAGCCTTAGTGAAGTGGCGGAAAACTTCTTCTAAGTGGTGCATATTTTCAGTAAACTTTCTAAAGTTATTAATATATTCTAAAAATACACATGAGCTTATTATATTGCTTAATATAATATCCATAGCTTGCTAGATATTTGTAGAGGCAATGCACAACATCTCCGGCATTCTAGCATTTTAGTAAAAGCCTTGGCTATAATCATAGAGCATCTTTATTACTTCTCTTTAAGAATCTGGATCTGCCAATAGCCATAAAATTAAAAACATGGCTGAAAAGTTTTGTGCGATACCTTAATGGTCTAGCGCATCATCAATATATGTGGTAATAGATATGAGACTTTTTTGGCAATGTTGTTAAGCTTCCTATGATTGATTACAATGCTATCTAAACCATCCTTTTTTTATAATCAACACTGGGTTGGCCAAGATTCTTGGAAGGCACTAACACCCTATGTTGCACTAGCTGGGTAACTTTTCATAAAACTTCATCTGCCACCTTTAGATGTCCAATAGTATGAAGGCAAATCAACAGATAATTAATGGTATTGATATGGTGTTACACTTCATGTGCACAACTAAAATCGAAGGTATCTTTAGCAAAAATCACACTATACTTCTCAAACAGGGCCAGCGCTTGGTTCTTTTCATTTTCAGTTGACATTAAAAGGCATTCCTGAGGTACCAGAGAACATACACTTGACATTTATTTCTTTCATTCCCATGTTTGTCCAGATTACCAAATAATGGGTACTTTGCAATTCCTCAACTATTAAATATGAACAAAAGCGACTATTTAATGTCAATTAATTTGAATATAATGGGAATATAAATTTATCTAAAAGCACCATGATTTTGCTATGGTCAGTAAGAAAAAATCAGATGTACTGACCAGTTCTAAGTTTGATTAGCAAAATGGGGGGAATATCTGACCATATAGTCTATGAGGATTTTATAAATTAATTTCAGTCACCACACTAATTTAATGGACTGCTAGAATGATTAGTAAACAATTTGTTTAGTGTAAACCTTTGATTCCACAATCTAATCAGATAACAGCCAGGTACGCCCACACTTCTACTGATAATCAATTGGAACTATGCCATCCTTGAATGTAAGGTTACAAACCACTAACCTTGAGATTCTGAGGCTTCATCTTTCTGATTATTGAGAGTGGAAGAGCTTGTCCATGGATTTCTAAAGTATTTTCTTTAAAAAATGGCTATGACTCCATAAGTTATCATAAATGAGTTCCCCATAAGTTATTCTTGATTTTGATATGTGAAAACAATGACAGGTATGGATATAACCACTGAAATAGAATTTCAGCGGAAACGCACTGTATGCTTTTTCAGAAGTTATGTTCTGGGGGCGTTTAGTACTATAGACTTTCTGATATCTATGTCTGAACCATGGCCCAGTTTCTTCTCAAGTTAAGTTGGAACAATACTAACTGATGCCCTACTGTCTTCATTCACTCTGACTTTAAACTTATTGATGTGATATCAATAAAGGTACATGCTAAAAATATGTGTTAAAAGGGCTTATATTGTGGACATCCAAAGTGTCTGTTTGATCTGGATATTTTTAATGTTTCTCCTAGTTATGGTCATATTTCTTTAAAATATCAATGGATATAGCTACATGGACCCAGTCTAATTTGAGGATCTCATCAAAGAATATTGGAAAGCTCTTTTTCTCTAAATGTTGTACATAAGCCTTCAATACCATTTTTTGCGAAAACTCAGCCTCTTGTTTATCCTGTGAATGGGTAGTAACCACTACCATATCATCCAAAATAACTGGTTGAACCAAGGGAGGCAAGGCATCATCATCATACAATTGTTTAGTTTCATGTGGTTCTTTGGATTAATGCTTAACTGGGATTGATTTGTAGGAGGTGAAGCTAGAAAATTACAGCTCTACTCCGCCCTGTCTTTTACTAAGTTTTTTTTCATTCACTGGGTGCACCAAATGAATATAGGGTTTAGAACTCAGCTTAGGGCAACAATTTGCGTAAGCCCAGTCCTTTTACAAAAATAAAAGGAGATCTAATAAATATTAAGCCTGATAAAATGAGAGATGGAAGGCCATGTTAATTCTTTCATTGAAAAGTTGACTATATTGTGATTGTCACAGTGTGCCCAATGAATATTGTTAGGCGCCTCAAAAGTGGTGGCGCATCAACGGAGATAATTTAAAATATGGGTGATAGTAAGCTCCTCATTCAAAGCTGGTATCAGAACTCAAAGCAATTTTTTTAGGGCTTACAGGTGTGATAAAGCGAAATTTGAAAGTTTATGTTATTCAACCTCTTGGCTACATGCTTAAACTGAGCCTTATAATGCACCATTAATCAAAAGCTGTAAAGGTTTTGTACTTATTAAGAATAATAAAGAGTAGCGTTTTCTGCAATTTCATCCATTCTGCTCCATCTAACTCTTTTTAAAAAAGGAGTTCTTTAGCATTGTGGTAAGTCATACCTGCTTCTTGTAATTTTGTAATAAAACTCAGATTTACAGCGTCCTGGGAATGCATCAAAATGGGTTAATTTAGTGGTCTTTTAGGCACACAGTCTGCTTATCAGTTATCTAGACTGTAAGCCAAGGATTAAAATGATACTTGTTGCTATAAAATCAGCATAGATATGAATGAAGACTAAAATATGTGGTAGATAGAATGTTTCAATGATTTAGAAGAACTTATTATCTATAGGGCGATTGAGGACACAATGCAATGAAGACCTTCATAGCTCTTTATGAAAAGATCAATTAAGTTCTTAATTTTTTTTCCTAGTTGACGCCTTCCTTGACTTTGCTGACAATGTCCTTTGTGTCCACATTGATGAGAGTCGCACCTTTCATAATTCAGTAAGTAGAGGTGAAATCCAGAAGGTATCTTTATCTTGTCCTGTTTGGGTGATGCTTTTTAATTGAATTTCCCATGGGTGTCTTAATGACAGTTCTCAATCAATAGGGCTTGATACTCAACTCAATGGGGCTCAATTTGGCAGAAGGGATCTTAACTTGCTTAACATCTCCTATCCTGACAGCGCCCCCCACAAGATCATGTCAGAGGGGAACATATAAAGTAGGAATAAGCCATAAACTCTGTTGACTAAAGCTCCTTGGGAATGTCAACAATGGATTTTTTTTTTTGGAATTTACCTAGTATATGACTCAGTAGGGTCCTGGATAAAGAATGTAGAGCTTGTTCTGTTGACCCCCAGGTTGATGGTGATGGAAAAGGATTTTTTCAACTAACTGGAACGTTGGTAGAGAGGGTCAGATAATATTAGAGCAGGATGTCTCCTTTTCTATAGTGGTAATAATTCCTTGAGTAGAAAGGAAATTAAGCTGTATAAAATCACCAGCTAAGCCCTCATTGAAAATCAGAGTTGCCAGGTATTGAGAAATCCAGTAGGTGTTTCACACTAATTGGAAGATGAGAGTACGATCATATAGAGCTCAAAAAGAAAACTTGATTACTTGAAGGTAATTTATCAAATAAGCTAGCAAGGTGCTGGGAGATAGTGTTTCTAATGCATAAATTTGGAGGAAGCCATCTTCAACAAGTAAGAAACAAGTGTATCATTAGTGCGTTACACCATTCCATTGGTTGAGGGATTTTTTTGGGCTAATGAAATCTTAGTTGGTCCAAAAAAGTTAGTTCTCTTACTCACACTTAGCAAAGTTAAGTCCATTATCTGAAAGGAAAAGTTTGAAGGCACACACGCTAAGTAAAAACAGTCCATAAAAGGAATATGGCCATAACCTTTGCAGTGGCAGTAGGAACATAAATCTCTTCAACCCATTTGTTCAGATGGCCTATATCTAATAGAATATACATGTGTTCATGTAAACCAGTGGACAATGGCCCACCTCTGTAATACTGATAACATTATAGAAGCTTGAAGAAGCCACAACCATCTGTTGATGCTTAGAGCTAGAAAATCTTGGGTATAAAAGTCAAACAACCCTCTAAAATATCTTGGATGGTCTTGACCATCTAATCCAGTAGAAGCATTTAATTAACCATTTGAAAGTTCTCTTCACCGCGCTATGCCCAAAGTTTGTGCTCTTCACAGATGACATCCTTTTATAAGAAGGGCATATGTTAGTGAGACATTTCTAGTTGACTTTATTTACAGCATTTTATCTAATTTGAGTATTTTAGTCATTTTCTGTAGCTCAGTTTGAATCTTTTGGTTTTAATTTCTCATCATTCAAGATTCCAATAAGGTCAAATGTTAGTATTCTTCAGGGAAAGAGAGGCCAGCACTTGTATCCTCAAAAGGCCTCAACATTATAATGGATTGGCCCTACACAATGGACGGTGGTATTATCATAATCCTTTAGTATTAATGTCCACCTTGCTAATTTTCCTTCTGAGTCTTTTGCCTGATGTGAACATTATAACAAGGAATGGTCTATGATAATGGTAAAATGGGTACCATATAGGTAGGGCCAGAGATTCTTGATTGCTAATAAAATAGCCAGACACTTCCACCTGGTAACACTATAATATCTGTTGGCATTGCTTAGTGACTTGCTTTGTAAACCACTGGATGATCAACTTTGTCTTAGTCGTGTTGAGCCAATATAGCCTCAACTGCTATAGTGTTAGATTTGATGAATAGCAAGAAAGAGTGTTCAATCTGTTGATGGACTATAATGAGTATTGTACAGAGGGTAAATATCAGTATAAGATAAAACCATTTAATGTTCAGGCTGCCACTCAAAAGGGACGTTCTTCTGTAAAAGATAGACATGGGTTTTGATTGGATCAATGAACTGAGGAATGAGTTAAATTATATTAGCCCACATGCTCATAACACTTGAATATCCCTCAGGCTCATGGGGAGCAACATCTTTTTTTAACAGCGACCTTACCCAGTATGGGCTGAATTTCATGTTTTGAAAAATCAAGTCTGAAAAAGTTCTTTTGTACTAAAGAAAGAGCTTTTTTAAAAAGTTTGAGTTTATAGAAGCCTTTTGGATACTGAGAATTCCAGGAGATGTTCCATATGCCTATTAAAGGTTCTTGAGATTACAGTGATATCATAAAGATATACAGGGACAAAGATAGCTTCAATTCTCCCAAGATACCATCCATGGCGCGTTAGAAAGTTGCGGACTCATTGCAAAGGCCCTGTGGCACCCTGACTGGCTTAAATAAACCTTTATTGGCTATGAGCGGGCATTTAGATTAATCTTCAAGTGCTAGATTTAAATGCAAGTATTTTATAGCATTCAATATCGTGCAAAAGTATTGGGACTAAGAAAACAATTGGAGGGAGGCATCAAACTGGGCAGATGGTAATTGCCTTTTTTGATAAAGTAGTAAAGCCTTCAATAATCCATCATTATTTAATGACTACTATCCTTCTTCCAAACAATTAGTGAGGGGAGGCCTAAGGGATATGGGAGTGCACCAGTATCTCAGCTTACATATTTTCTTAAGCTTAACAGCCACCTTAGATTTTTCTCCTTACTTTTTGATAGGTACAGGTTCAAATGGGTTAAGCATCTTAGTCCCATTATGAATAAAACGTCATTATTTACTGAAATTGTAAGTGGAGGGTGAAAAAATGTTGTATTATTATCTTTTATTTTCACAACTCAGCAATGTTGCTCAATGGTGAGCTCTCACCCAATAGAGGTGTCCATTAGAGCTACAGTTGGGGGTGATTCTAGCTCCAATGACTTAGATTTTAAAAGTTATTTACGTTTTCAATGGCTTCTACAGGAAGTAGGAGACCATAAGCAGATGAAGTACTAGCCCCACTACCTTAGGTATGTCAGTAAGTGAATAGAGGCAAAATATATTGTCTTAGCATAAAAAATATCTAAAATTTCCCAGAAGTCAGGATTTCCTTGACTGAAGGGTTGTTCAGGCTTTTTATCTCTAGTATTGTCATGAAGGAATATTAATATGTACTCTGGTGTCAAATATAACCTGAGAATTTGGTGGTATAGTAGTTGGCTTTGAGAAATAAATAGGCATGCCTTCTTGGCCATCTACTAATGACGAGAGTATCTGTACTCAAGAGCCTCTAACTTGTTATTAAATTCTATCAAAGTAACTTTCTGTTTCTAGTTTTCAGGCCTGAGTCTTGATCCAACTTGACATTGCAGGTGGTCTCAAAACCAATGATACTATATGTCTCATGAGTGAAATTTTTTTCAGCATAGTGCATGATGGCGAATAATCATGGAAAACTGGGTTTCATGGAGGTGGTCATAACTAGGTTTATATAATGCAAAGGCCAAGGTATTTAATGACTACTTTCCAAAGAAAATAGGAAGTGAGGAGTAGACTCTAAATGACCAAACGCATTGCAGCTTATATGTCCGTCTTCCAAGTAGTGAGGTAAGTCAGGAGCTACCTTGATGCGTTTCTTTAATTTAAACAATATGGCATTAATGGAAGAACCATTTTTAATATTGGTGTGGACAGAAATTTTATGGACTCAAACAGTAACCTATGTGACTAAACTCTCAAATTGAGGGCTCACAGTAAGAAGCATAAGAGATTCAAGAAGAAGATTAAGCAATATTAGGTTATTTTCTTATCAACGGTTTTGATTCATCTCCCCTCAACACAACATCATAATTATTAGAGGTAACTAAATAGCCTTAAGGCGGAACAAGATGTCAGCATGAAGCACATCGTCCTTCATTATGACTGCCCTTTTCTCACCTCCTCAGACAAATTTTACAAATATTTTAGCTCTATGATGGGATTTTTTGCAGGAGATACATCAAAGGTGTGAAATTCTTCTGGTTATCTACAATTTATACTTAAGGATAGCTAGTAGAGGTAGAAGAAGAGGATTTAGAACTCAAGGTAAATGAAGGAATCTCATTAAGTGCTTCTTTAATCTCTTAGATACTGGTGTGTCACTTTTCTGGAAAGCCATACCTAATTGGTTCTCAGGATAAGATTCCAACATGGAGATAAAAGCGTATTTGCTGTCATACATCATGATATAGTTATTATTAAGGGTTGTAATTAGGTATAGTTTTGCCTAAAAAACTCCACAAAACTCTCTACTTTGTCAAGAGATTGGCAATAAACGCTTGCTTTTAATTAGCTAAGGTCTGATTGTATTTTAACACCTGGATTAGAGCGGTCCAGACTTGTTCCCAAGTGTGACATTCCTTTTAATGGGGAGACGTAATATCATAGGCTATGCTATTTAGACAAAAGTGGATGTGCTTCACCTTCTGACAATCTGTGGCCTTCTCCATCAAACTCTCATACGCGTATAAAAGGAGGCAATAATTTCCTGTTATAGAATAAATTATTTTAAAAAACTAGGCTCAAAGTTATTCACAATAGAATAGAAAAAGTATTAATGGCAGGGACCAGAGCAGGCTCAGAAGTATTAGTTTTTACACAGTCACAAGTGGCCTACTGGTGGTCCAATTGCCATCTCAATTATCTAGGTACTTCTTAACTTCGTCCCAGTGATGGTTAAGAGAAGTAACGGAGACCTTGAAAAGAAACTCTCTATCAGAGCTTGAATTTCGTATGTTAGATAAGCAGCTGATTTAAAAGTCATTTAGGTAGGCAAAATCTCTGTTAGTTTTGCTACAAGTTGAGAAATGGAGCTGTTGGTGTACTTGGCAAACACAATTAAATTCCATCCCATCTGAAAAAGCCTTTATTTAACCTTCTAGGATCTAGAGGGACACCTGGGGCAGATCTTTCATCCTTGAACCACACTTTTTTATGTCTGGTAGGGCTGTAAGCGCTATCAGGACATCTTATTTCCAGGAGACATTAGGATTGTCAGGAGTTGGTACCAAGAATCTAGATGGCCCTTGGGGTCCTTGGGAACCTTTAGGCCCTCTGAGGCCTTCCAGGTTTTTATTTCCTGGGCTCTATCATGTGAGGCTAACTACTGGTAACATTTCTGAAGCGACCAGATGTGATCATCTATCTGATCGAGGCGTTGGCTCCAGGTGGACTCAAGAAGTTGAACATTTTGACTAAGATGGTCCACAAAGTAACCAAAGATCCCACTATCTAACTTAGAAAGTTGGTTGTGAGCTTCATTAATCATTCAAAGATTATCTAAGATGGCTTCTCTGTTGATGTGAACAAAGGAGGAGGCTGCATTATAAAAAAAGAAATTATTTGAGTGCAACGTTTGTGTGATTTTTTAATTGACAAGCTACTTAAAAAGTAAAGCTAGACCAACAATCTGTAGGATGTGGTTTATAGCTGGATGAGTGAAGATTTATAGATAGCTTTCAGTTCCCCATAGACAGTTCTCAAGGGCAGGAGAGCTGAGGTATAGTAATCTTGCATTGTGGAAGGCACATAAGAGGCTCAGGAATGACTAAAGTGTCCCCCCACAGAGTAGAGGTCTGTAGGAAATTAGGCTTTTAATCTGCTTATTGGTGCGTTTATGGCTTAAATTTTACTTTGATTAATTTCAGAAGAATTAAGTTTTTCTAATGCTAGGCTAAATTTTTGAGGGGTGAGTTGACCACTTATCTTAAAAATAAAGGGAAAGTTGAAATATTCAATAAATTAGGAATTTATATTTTTATTAGTAATTGCACAGGGGTAAAGAAACGAACCCTTTTAATAAGTTGATATTTATTATTTAAATTGTTTAGGCTTGAAAGTTCAGATTGCTTAGTATAGTCCAAATTAGCCAATATTGAGATTTTACCTATTAGAGCTATTGAGACTCAACTTGCATTTATGGAATGGCCAATCGTTGATAGGTAGTATCTATCCATGGGGTAAGGTTTTGATATAATTTACCCAGTCATTTGATTAAATATATTTTCACCTGGCGAGGCCCCCTCCAACCTATAAAAGTGGCTGGTCTCCGTGGGGTTGGCTGCGTTAAACATGCTGTACGTAGGGGAGGGACCTTAGAATGGTTCACCAGATTCAGCCGACTATTTGGTGCAATCTGACTGCCTGAACTCATGTTATTTGCCTGAGTAATATTAGAAGTGTTAACCTGATTTGAGTGGTTCCACAGGGAATTGACCAGGGTCTTTTAGCCAATATAAAGCTTGCTTCATCTATAACACCCTTTTTACAATATCAGACTGGTAATTGTCCGCCATTACCATCTTCAAGAGTGTTAGGGGGTGTATAATGCCATATGAATGGGACATGGACCTGGTTGACAGTGACTTCAGAAGCAAGGGATTTGATAGAGTTCTCATCCACTCGCTTATATGTGACTACAAATAGACCTTCCAGATAGAACCGTGCTTCTCACTTCTAGGATTGATGCGGTTATGTTAATACAACACCAAGTCAGATACTTGGAAGGAAGGAGAGGAGCTGAAGTCCATTAGCTGCTTGGCCTTCTTTAGTGACTGTTTTATGACAAGTTAGTCATAGCCTCTGCGTGTAGTTGGTTGAATTGATAGGCCAACTTTTTCATGGCTTGCTCTGGGTCAGTTCTGCAGTGAAAATTTCTTTGGCTATTAGGGCCAGTACCCCAGGTTCCCATCCATACAACATGCGGAAAATAACATCTTTAAGATGCAATGGTAGCCAATCAGGTAAGCCATGAGGACACTGGGTAAATAGAGATCCCAGTGTAGAGGGTCAGAGTTAACCATTTTGCAGAGTATAAAAAAAGGGTTCCGTTGACTCTTTCTATGACACCATTTGTAGATGGGTCATAAGGGTTGAGAAGAGTTGTTGTGTTCCCAAGGAGGTGGCGAGGAGCTTCACAACTTGGGAGTTGAAGTTTTCCCATTGTCACAAAAGAGGACCTGGGGGGCAACCATGCTGCATGAAGATACATTGATGTAAGAAGGTGGCAGTGGCTTTTGAAGTCTGAACGGTAAGAACAGCAGCTTCAACCCATTTGGTAAAATGGTTTTACCAAAAAAATATAACAATTCCCGGTAGTCTGAGGGAGAGGATCTACCACATCAAAATCTATGATGTAGAAAGGTTGTGGGGCGTCATAGGTTGACACTGATATCAGATCTTAAAGCTGGATTGTTTTTTACAGGCCAGGCAGGAATCCAAGACTTCAGTTATGGTTTCCATAATGCCCTCCCAGTAATACTTCTCTTTAATCCAGTTGTAGGTTTTTGGACTCTGCTATGGCCCATGATAGTGTAAGATTCCATGATCAAAGGGACTTTCTCAGACGGCTGGAGACAGGGCAACCAGTTTGCTCCTACTTTTTTATATAACTTTGCATTTTCCATCTTGGTGTTGAGGGAGTGCCATGCAAGCATCTTTTGTATTGGTTCATCTTCATCAGCCCATGCGTCAGGAGTCATAAGGTGGTCTTGTAACCTCTCTGCTTCGCTATTGTCAAGGTGTAGGACAGGCAGCCACGCCAATCCATCAATATTTATATGGCGCGTCCCGCTCAATGCTCAATGGTCATATCGTAGTGCTGGAGCTAAAGAGCCCAGCGAGCCAACCTCCCAGTGGGGTCCTTCATATTTTGTAATCAATTCAAGGATGTGGGGTCAGTAATCACTTTATATGACGACCCATATATGAAGGGGTGGTAATGTTTAATAGCAAGAAAGATGGCAAGACACATCTTTTCAGTGATACTGTAGTTGCGCTCAGTTTTTATGAGAATCTTACTGAAATAAATCAAAGGATGATTAACCCCATGTTCATCCAATGATCAAAATAGCTCCAACAGAATAATTGGAAGCTTCTGCGAACAAAATGAAATGCTTGCCATAGTCAGGGTGACGGAGGATTCGTCTTTTTTGCAATTGCTCCTTCAGGGTCTCAAATGCGGATTTTTATTCAGCACCCCGCTGAAAGAGAGTCTTAGCCATGAGACGTGCAAGGGGCTAACTGAGCTGAGAATTTGGGGTTGAATTGATGGTAATACCCCATCATACACAAGAATATCTGTATGTCACAAAGGGTTTGGGCGCAGGCATTTAGATATCACTTGCACCTTGTCCTGGAGGGGCTGAATCCCATCTTGAGAGATAGCGGCCTGAGGAAATTAATTTCTTTTGGAAGAAAGTAAATTTGGAGGGATTCAGCTTGACGTTAGATACCTGAAGCGTTGGAACACTTCCTTTAGATGCATAAGGTGCTCGTTAAAGTTCTTTGAGAATAATGTGATGTCATTGAGATAGACAATCACACAGCGCAGCTTGAGATACTGAAGAATATGATCTATTACCTGCTGAAAAGTGGCAGGCGCATTGAATAACCCCTGGGGCAAACAAGTGGGTGAAAAGGGCCCTCGCTAGAGATAAGGGCGCACTTCTCCTGATCCTGTGGAGAAAGGTCCATCTGCCTATACCCACTAGCCAATTTCATGGCAGAAAAGAACTTGAGCCCAGAGAGTTGGGCCAGAGCATTGTTAATATGTGGGATAGGGTAGCTGTCATTCTTGGTGAGGTTGTTCAGCTTACGGTAGTCCATAACAACTAAATGGCTTCCCTTTTTATTTCTTTATAATTAGAAGAGGGGATGACCAAGGGCTTTGGGATGGTCCCAGCAACCCAATGTCCAACAACTGTTTTAACTCCATCCGCATCTGTAACTCCTCAACTTTTGATAATGGGAGGGTTTAGAGCGGATGGGATGAGCATCCATAATGTCAATGGTATGCATCCACCCTTCTTATGTCCGTAGTCATTATCAGATTTGGAGAAGCTATTGCTATAGACTCCAAGAAACTATGAACTTTATTAAGCTCTGATGGGGTTAGATCAGAGATTTGAACAGTAGGCTGAGTACATAACGATTATTCAGAAGGTAGGCCCATATCCTTCATAGACTTGATACAGTAAACTTGTTGAATGTCCTCAATAAGGACCAGCAGACCTCTTCTGATCTCATGATGCTCCTTGAAGACCATGTTCTTCTTGGTGAGATTCCCCAACAAAATGTTGATTGGTCGCTGATAAGCTGAGTCTAGCACACCTGACAAGGCTCTAGGCCCAAGAGGGCTAACTCTGTCAATGATGATTAAGTGCAATAGACAGTTGTGGGGGATTTGTATGGTAACTTCATATCAACTACCTTTTGTTCAACCAATTTGATGTAAACTCTTCTGTCGCATAGAAAGGATACCCTCTAGGGCGTCCACTGATTTAGGCAGCTTCTTTTCATTCCTCCCCGCTATGGTGTAATTTAGGGATAAGGCGGAAAGGGATAATCAACTGTGTAAAGTTATCCTTTTTTATTAAGCTCTTCATTGGTCAGAATTAGAGGAACCTCATAGTTAAGAAGAGAGAGATAGCCCTACTTCAAGTCAATAAACCCTTCAAATTCAAGCTAGATCTAGTTACCAATAAGTAGATATAGGTATTGTTTGCCAAGGCCACCGCTGGGGCTGGTAGGATGAGTTTACAAAACAAATAGTCAGAGAATAGTAATATCTGATGGTATGAGTGTTGTTTGGCCCCACAGTTCCAAACTAATGTATATAGTCAAGGTCAGAGGCCAGCTTAATTTTTTTATAAGTTTGGATACACAAGTTCACAGAAGACCATGTGTCAAGGATAGCCTTAAACAGCACTCCATTAAAAACGACCTCCATCTTAGTCTTAGTTCCATTAACGTTGGGGAAAAACAAGGATCTCCTTTAGAAAGAGAATAGAGGCAAGTCGTTTGGCAGTTTCAGGGTATTTTTCTTGTATAGTATGCAGGGTATGTACACTTGGTGGAGCGGATCATCTTGGAAATGAGTTGGTCAGCGTCACTGGCAGTGTCAATAATCTCAAGACCCCTCAACACTTGTCAGCGATAAGTTTGGCAGGGAATCCTAGCCCAATCCACTCTCTAAGGGTCCTATTGGTCAGGTTTACCACTTCACTTGGGGCTCCTAAGACATAGTGACCGACATCATCACAACCACCTTCAGAATTGTCATCAGAGGGATTCTCAATGCACATCAATGATTCCCTCATTGGGAGGTAAGGTCAGGGATTCCCTTGTTGCAGGGGAGGTCCTGGGGGCGCTCAATTACCTGGGTAATTTTTGAGGAGTTGCTGTAATAGGTACGCTCTACAATTAAACTTTGATGCAGGGGGTTTGGGTTGACCCATAGATACGGGTTTTGAGCTGATGGTGGCTGGAGAAGATGCCAAAGGGGATAGAGATTTTTTCTTGGTGAAACGTATCAAAAGGCACCTTTAAAGGCCTTTCTAATGAAAGAGAAGAACAGGGAAAAGTGATAGATAGCTTCACCAGCTGCACTTTGTGAGCTGGAAAAGGAGGGGAGCGCTGCCCTGTCACTTCTAGTATCCTCTACCTATCTTCACGAAATGGAGAAGTATTTTGTAGTGGCAACTCTGCAAGAGCCAGTTTCCAAGAGGGACATCTATAGAAGAGGCTATAGTTCTTTAACAGATTCTCAAATCAGAGCTCCTTGCATAGCTTCACTTTCATTATAGTCAGCTTACCGCTAACAAGGCCTCTTTAATATCTCATACATTCTTGAAGGTGCGTTTTACTGAAAGAAATGTGCAGCGCCAAAGAGGGATGAGGCGTTATCCAGCTAAAATAGCAGCAGTAGCGTCATATAGAGGTAGCATTTTTTGCCTGCAACAGAGGTCGATCTTCACTATAAAATCGCTCAACAAAAGAGGGAATTGATTCTCCCTCTTTCAGGATAAGGCACATAAAAGACAGTTTTTGTTTTTTAAACTTTGTGAGGAGCCAAATTTCTCATTAAGCGCTTTCTTAACCTCCGCCCAGGGGCTGAGGTTGACCACGTGAGGAACCATTATTTCATGAGACATTTGGCTCAAGCAGGGGAGGATGTACCTAAGTTTTCCTGGTTAGTCACTCCTTCCATCACTGATTCATTAACATACAGGAAGGATGCATTACTTCCCTAAAGAGGTGTAAACTTATCTCAGAGAGGGGTTTATGGATGGTAGGGGAGGCCCCATAAGTGCCATGAAAAGAGTGCTGCTCAGGCCTTTAAAGGCGAGTCAAAGCACTAGCTAGCTGTTGTTCTAAAGCAGCTAATTTGGATTCAGATGCAGTTGTCATGTTTGAACAGAAGAGCTGTGTTGTACAGGGCCTCTGTAGTGAGCACCACTTGTTAGAAATTAGGCTTTTAATGTGCTCGCTAGTGCGTTTTTAGCCTGAATTCCAACAATTATTTTCAGGAGAATTACGTATCTCTAATGCAAGGATAAATATCTAAGGGGTAAGTTGACCACTCATCTTAATAATAATGGTAAAGTTGAAATAATTAAAATGTGGTTTATTATGAATTTTACTAGTAATTGCACGGGGGTAAAAAACCCTCTTAATAAGTTGATACTTAGTATTTAAACTGTTGAGGCTTGAAGTTCAGATTGCTTGATAAAGTCCTAATTAAGAATATTGAGATCTAACTTATCTAAGCTATTGAGACTCACCTCGAATTTATGGAATGAGCCAATTGTTGATAGGTAGTAATGATCCATGAGATAAAGTTTTGATGTATCTTACCCAAACATTTGATGGAAAATATTTGCACCTGGCGAGGCCCCTACAACCCTATAAAAGGGGTCAGTCTCCAAGGTGTTGGTTGTATGAAGCGTGCTGTATGAGGGAGAGGGACCCCATAATGGCTCCCCAGATTTGGCCAATGATTTGGTGAAATCTGACTACATAAACTCGTGTTATTTGCCTGAGTAATACTAGAAGTGGTACCCCAATTCAATTAGTTCCACTGGGAATTGACCAGAGTTTTTAGCTAATATTATTGCTTGCTTCGTCCAAGGCACTCTTTTTATAATATTAGACAAGGAATTGTCTGACAAGGTCAACTAATAACTGCTGAACAATTTAGTTTATGTTTTCATATTGGATTTGTTACTGATTGTGATCAATAGAGGTCAGTGTAAAAAAGGAGGTGGCCCAAAATTCTAGGCTTTCAGGCTTTATAGGAGCAACTTCATACGAGATGTATTAATCCATTGAGCTACACTTCTTGACCATTCAGCGGATTGGCCTTATTAATTACTATTATTATCCATTTTTTATAGAAATTTTCACTCTACAACCCAGAGAGCCCCCAGTATTGACTACCATTCATGTCGGCTTTTTGGCCTTCTAAACCTCAAGTTGAGGCTCAAACTGGGACTTTAAGCTGTAAACCTAGCAGAGAGAATGATAAAGACAAAAAGGAAGGGGATATATACTAGATTATTATGTTTGGAAAAATTCTGTATTTATAGGGTGATTGGATACACAATCCTGAGAAGACCTCCATGGCTCTGAATGATCTAATGTTCTTTTTTCTTACAGATCAATTGCCTAATTGATGGCATCATTATTCATTGTCAATAATGTCACTGTGACCATATTGAGTGAGTCGCGTCTTTTATGATTCAGGAAGCAGAGGTTAATTCTAAAAGGCATTTAAAAAATCCCATAAGCATGTTTTATCCAAAGATATCTTTTTATCAGCGCCTTCAGTGACAAGTTTTAATTGTAAGACGCAATATTTATCTTACAAGGCTCGATTTAGGAACATTGATCTTGACTTGCTTATATTCTTTAAACCTGACTCACTCCTGCATTCTTAATTCAGATAGACAGTTTCTAGATGTATATTACCACTTTTGTAACTTTTAAATTATTTATTATTAATAAATGTAATATAGTACCCAAGTGAACATGGGCACCAGGGCCATAAAGATTCCAATTGACCCTCATGGTTATCTGACTGAGGAGAGATAAATTACTGTGAACTGACAGAATGGCTGGAGTGAAAGCTGTGAGGTGGGGAGGGGTTTCCAAGGGAGCTTTTTAGAGAAACAAATTCTAGCAAAAGAAACCTTCTACTAGTATCCAGCAGATAATCGTTGAGTCAGAAATACCCAAAGCTGATACAATGGATAAAATTGTAGAGTTTGAAGGCTCAAGCGGCGCCTCATTGCCCTAAGCATTACTTACCAATAATGAGTTAAAATAAACTACTATAGCAAGATAGGAACTTATGACAAAGTTGATTTATCAACCAAAAAATGGTGTGTTCCACCATAAACTTTAATTTAAACACTTTGAGCTTCTTGTTGGCGGTATAAAACCAAGTCTTTAGTCACTTGATCTCTTGTCCTTGGAGTAAACTAATCAATGCAGAGAATTTAACTCCCTGTCATGATTGGAAAATGAGCAATTAGTTTAAACAACATATTAACAAGGCCATCAAAACGTTGAAAACATCAGGGACAGTTACTACAGCGGAAACATGGATATAACAAGTTGACGAAATATCTGAGAATTGGCCATGATGGCTAATCATTTCATCACTATGGTGAAGATTAGATTATAAAAAACTGCAGT
Source organism: Massospora cicadina (assembly GCA_022478985.1). NCBI lineage: Eukaryota > Fungi > Entomophthoromycota > Entomophthoromycetes > Entomophthorales > Entomophthoraceae > Massospora > Massospora cicadina. Next base: position 70,265 of record JAKSZP010014702.1, read on the forward strand.
GGCCTCTGGGGCGGCCAAAACAGCATATATAGGTCGCGCTAAAGCTGCTGAAAAAGTAGTATAACTATTATTTATGGGAAAACAATAATGCTGACATATATACTGCCCCCTGTAGTGAGCACCAAATGAATATTTTGCTCAAGAGCGTTATAATCCAGGTGCAAAGGTCGTAAAGACACAAATTTTACAAGTTACTGTTTGCAAAAAATTTTTGACAAGAAATTTACAAAAGAAAACCTTATAACTGGCAATTGGGTTTTTAAAAAGAAAACAAAAGGGCACAAATAGTTTTACAACACTGCCAGTGCTCAGGGCTCACTAAGATAATATTAGTAGTAGGCAGGATCAAGGCTACCTAGAAAAAAATCCCTCTTTGGTTGACAATCCCGTATAGTTATACTTTTCTCCTTTCTAATATCTTGTTGATGCTTTTATTTCAACAAAGCAGCACTTAAGAATAGTAAAATAAAAACGTGATATCCTAATTAGGACTTGAAACAATCGCCTAGTTCTTGAGGAATAACCATTACAGTAGCATAATGCTGATAGCAATTGAGACACCAGTTGATGGCCGTAAGAACAATAGGACAATAACACAAATCATAAATGCCAGTACGGGGCATGTTAGGATATTATAATAAAATAATATAATAACAGATATGAAGTCCAAGGTCACCTGTTATGGCGATCTCAAAATTAAGAGTTAAAATGCATGGCGGCTCCCCCTTTTGGGATGGTCACCACTACTTCTAAAAAATAAATTAAGAGTCAAAAGCTTCACAAGTGGAGATTAGGGAAATGATCTGCAATTTAAAATTAAGGAACTAAGGCACCGTGGTGAAATTATCAATAGTAATGTAAAACAACTTTGGAAACTACCTATAAGTCAAAGGGGATGTAAAGCAAGATAAAGTATAATAAATGATCAACCCCATGACTAAATAATAGCTAAATATAACATTAAGTAGGTCATAGTATACAACAGATGGTTTGTTAATTCAGTTGCAACACTGCCTCTACACTACTCAAATAATTTGTTTTCTTTACTAATTACAACAATCTATTTTAGTTATCACCAATGAATTACTTCCCATCTGTTACCAGTATGTCAAGATTTGTAGCCAGATTTCTACCACTATCCCAAAATTTAGGGTTTTATCACTATAAGTAGTCAATATTAGCGAATTACTTATGAGAGAAAAGTGGGTTGTCAGCATTGTCTGTCTCTAAACCTAGTAGAAGGATCTTTTGGAGAGGTTGCGTCTTATGATAAAGATCACAGATTAAACACCATGCCCCTTTAGAACTAAATATTTCTGGACCTGGAGAATTTGCATCCTTCTGGACAACTTAACCGCTTGGAATATTATAGTGATGAGAAATCAGAAGTATACCTTCTTCCATCTTGTACCCTGAAACATAAATTTAGTATTCGAATTGTTTTGGTAAATATATTAGTTCAATTTGAAGATTCTGTGTCAAATGTTTGTCCAATAATTACCTAAGAACAATTTGAATAATTATTGGAAGAGAAAAGGATAAAACTTGGCACTGTTATAATAATACGCTTAGATATTTGCCACTAGTGACTATATCCTGAAGTGCTAAAGGTATCTAACACTGTATCAATGCCAGAAATGCTAGCACTATATATAACAATCTATTTGACAAAGTAGAGATAACAATGAAGTTGTGCAGAAAAAGATAGATCAGCTGCTCACAGAAAGTCACAATTGTCTCCTCCTGAGGTCCATGGGCTAGATCCATGCTTATCTTTAATAAGAAGGTCAGCTAACTGGGTAATGATTCATTTACCATCAATTAATTAAGTTTACAAGATAGATTCTTACCCTTGCCTTAGATAGAAGATGCTTTTGACATATTTAGGGAAGCAAAATATCTAGCTGCGTTAGATCTTATAAAGTGAATATTATCAGATTTGCCATCTTGTTATAAATGGTATTAGTGCTTGACTTATAACAACGAAGGTTATAACTTTTTATAGTTAAATAAGTGGAAATATATAGTGACTATAGCCCTAAAACAGAGGATAAGAACTATATTAAATATTTCTATGAAGATTTTTAAGCTAAGTGAAAAAATGTCCATCCAAATTTCATTCCCATAAAAAAGTTATAGAGTACCAAGCAGAGTATGATTATTCCAGAAACTGTAGAGCCATTGGTTTGGCATTTAGGGGACAAACAGCCTCAATCCTTGTTTTTACGCCAGTGGAGCAAAAGAGAAAGTATAATGATATGAAAAGGAATTAATTTATGACGCTGTAAAGGACTCATAAATCAATTGTCAGCTATTTGGGAGGATATTGCTCTGGGTGTTAAGAACGTGACCCTCAGCAGGTAATCTTGAGAAGGCTCAAAGTAACCTAGGGACCATCTAGTACTAAAAAAAGAGAAGGCTCAAAGTAAATCAATATTAACTAGATCCTATTGATTACTAGCTACACATAGGACTTAGGCGCGTGGCAAGGTAATTGATCATTACATTATTTGTTGGATTGACATTGATGTTGAGGAAATCCTCCTTAATTCAGTTCACAACAGATTAATATTACGATATCAAGGCCTGAGAGATCAGGTCCTCTATCAACAATAAAATTTTAGGTAAAAATAAATACTTGAATGGTTGGTAAGACCAATTTGCAACATTTCCCTTCACTTGACCAAACAATAAATCACAGAAAGAATTTGAAGTTAGATGGTAAGTAAGAAAGATGGGGTCATTAGGCCAGGCAGCACATAATCATAAGCAATTATTTGATGCTTTTTAAATTTGCACCAGGTAAGTGTATCTCTAAAGACACCTTAATTTCTTTCCTGGTGAGGATAGATGGCACTACAGGCAACAGCGGTATCCTTTTTAAATCAACGGATTGGTGGAAGGATTTTACCATATAACACTTCAAAGATTTGTAGAGTGATATCTGTCCAATGAGGGTCTGATGCCCTGGTCTAACAGTACACTTTTGTCCAGTATGGAGTTGAATCCCATTGAGCAAAATCCTCTGATTGCAGATTTTAATTACGTTGACAGCCTCTATAATAGCTAAAATGGAATAATCAACCCCTTGGACTTAACATTCACAGTTAAGGAAGTGTGAGAAGTGGAATCAAGCTGAGGAGTAAATTCAAAAAGCTTCAACTATTGCAGACGCAAGAAACAGTATACAAATTATTGCCTAGTGTATGCTACAAACCTGACAAAAAATCTTTCACATTATCATCTGCCATCAGCATTACACCCTCAGTGGGTTCAACCAAAATGATTTGTAACTTGACCACCAAGCCACATCTATCATTTGGGGACTCCTTAATATAAAACATAATAAAATCATGTTGTCCACTTACATCCAAAGTAACGATTTCAAAGTTGACTTACTCTCATACTTTCTATAAAAAAGGTACAAATAAGTAGCTCATAAATTGCATGAGATAAAACGATGGCTGAAGCAGACAACACTCTAGTATAAAAAATCCAAGTGGAAAGAAGCTATACTCTCCTAGTGAAGTAGTTACATTAGGCCCCACAGTCTGTTTTCTTTGCAATGCTCCATATCGGGTTCAGTATCCAATTTCTTCATTAGCACTAAAGAACTTTTTATTGACGGAGATCTACTATCCACAATTACCTAAATTGGTGATTTTTACAGACAAATTTTGAAGTAAGTAGATTCAGCATGATTCTCTGAGCCAATGAGAGTGTGGATGTCAAGAGTATCAGATTGACTCAATTAGCTAAATAAATCAGAGCTCGCCTGGGGCTTCAAAGCCGTAGCAAACTCAGTTGTTATATACATAGGAGACGTTCCCCAATGAAGCAGCATTATATCACACTTAGTCATTAACTGAAGTTTTTTTTAATTTTTTGGCGGATGTAGAATATCCCTGTTCTATTCCGCCTTATCTTAAACAAGACTTTGGAAGTGGTCGCAGTCAGTAATGAATACTTGACTACTTCTTGGAAGGCTTGGTATATGGAGATCCATAAGTAAGGGTGTATCGTGGGATCTAGTTAGGATATCATGAGGAACTTCATATGTTGTGACCAAGTGAAGACTGTGGAAACATGGCTGAGCATCCAACACCAGAACCCTGAGAGGAATCCAGAAGGGTCAGTAGTGGCCTGAAAGAGGCGTGAGATAGAAGATACTGGCTGTGATCCAACATGTTCTTGAAGGTGCTTCCACTCTCCTTTGTAGGGAATATGGACAGGAAGGGTAGCAAGAGTTGGGCATATCATCTGTCAACTAAACTCCTATGAGGTGCGGCGCTGCAAAAACAGTTCAAAGTGACAAGGGTGTGGCAATACTAATTTTCTGTACTTGTACACCCATCTACAATATTCACCTTGATTAACTAAGTTGGCCTGAAACCTAGATAGAGGCCAGTGGCTAGTGGGCCTACAATAGTGCAGTGAAAGGCTAGAGCACTCATGTGCCAAATTTAGGGATTGACCTGAAAGAGATGCAATGCTTCCAGCACAAAAAGTGGGTTGGAGAGGATAACTCTGTTACAAACCGATTTGGATAGACCAACTCCAGTAACAAATCAAAAGCAGGCGCGGCCCCCTTTGACCCAAAGATTTTAGTCTCTTGGTCAGAGATTGCTACCAATAGATTTGGGGTTAAAATTTAAGCCTTTAAAAGTGGAGAACTCTGGTCACTCAAAAGATTTGATGGTTGGCACCACTAAGAGCCTCAAAAGGGTTCACGCCATGGAAGTGAAGACTGGTGGTCTAAGGAGATGCTTTTAAGACGCGTAATTGAGGTGTAATGGTTCACCCCACTACATATTTCGCGTTTGGCTCCTGGGATGAAGCTTATGATCTTTCGGTCTAAGTCTCAGAAAGAACAGGTTTTAGCTGCCGTTTTAAGTACCAGGCACAAGAAGACCATATGTATTGACATTGGCTCTGAGACTGAAAGCTTCATGCTTCATGATGTGCCACCTGTTGTCACTAGAGGAGCCATGATTTATCAGCTGAAAGGCTTTGGAAGAGTGATCTTCTTCTAACTATAACAGGTTTATAAAGAAAGTGAAGTAGAAAGACGGTAGCTTAATAAAGTTCATCATAGTCTCTGGGGACTGGATTTTAAAGGTTGAAAAAAGTAATACGGAGGTTGCCTCATTCAATAACTGTGGGGACCTGGAGTGTCCCTGTGGTACTCTGGACTGGTCTTCTTGTGTGTCCTGAAAGGGCACTTCAGAGCCAAATGTCCTCAGGCTAAACCTTCAAAGGCAGCGGTCAAGCCAAAAAGGGCCTAGAGAGTGGAAGCCACCCATGGTGACCACAGAGAAGGAGAATATAGCTATCAAGAAGTTTTGGAAAAGCTAGCTCATTTATCAGTCAAAGTAAAGTAGGAGGAGGCGGTGGCTGGCAACAACAATATTGGAGTTGGTTACTAAGGTCATAAAGTGCCAAGAAGGTCTGTAAGGAGTCTATGAGAACCAGAAGGTTTAGGAAGCTGCTAGACTCTATATCGTGCTTAAAGGCGCCTTGTCCAAATCTACAAATAAAAATTTTAAGAGAAGGTTTCCTCCAAAATGGATGGGGTTCTTCCCATCACATGATCATATAAGAGGTGAGATACTAAAGCGGATTTAGGTGAGACAGTGCACACTAGGTATCTTAGGGAAGAGGCGGAGGTATGGGGCAGCTTCCTTCTAGCAATAGTGGTGCATCACTTTTGACCTGATGCTTCCAACTAAAGAGGAAAAATCAGTGAAGAACCCTGGAAATGATAAGAGTCCGGTGGCTGCTGTGAAAATCAGAAACCACCCCTGGACCATCCAAGTTCTGGAAAGGAGAGGATGGAATGTGGTCCCGTTAAACCAGCTGATGTGGAATATGATGGGGATCCCCTAGTTTCAAATAATGAAGCTTGTTAGGTTTTGATCCTATGGCAATCAGGGTTAAATTGCTAATGAGTGATTTTTGAATGTCCTTATGCAGCGCAGTGAATGAAAACTCCAATTGCAACAACATGGGTTAATAATTGGCTTCCTCATTAAGTCTAAGTCTAAACCTTGGTGGAGGAAGACTGGTCTTTTTGATTCCCTGAAGCAATCAGTTTATTATTACTTGGTGTATTAACTAAACTCTGACGTACCCTTAGGGGAGGGTAAGAGGGAGGTAGAGAAAACAAAGGGGGTATTTTGGTCTGGCGGGAGGACAAGGATAAGGTGACTTACAAAAACGTATTGGTACAAGAAGGGCAGTAATAGTAATATCAGTGTTTGAAAAGATAGTTTATAAGTTTATACACGCCAAATTCTGGGTCTGAAAGAAAGGCCTTCTTCTAGAAGGTCACTCTAAGGATCTAGAAGGCAGGCATTAGGGGGTCAGTAGTGCTGGGGGAAGACATTAACTGTATCTACTTTTGTGATGAAAGGTCTGGAGGTTTCAGGCAACTAAAGCTCTGAATTAGGAGCCCACGAGTTGGATGGCTTAATGATCGACCTTGGCCTACTAGATGTGTGGAAGATGGACAATGGTGAGGAAGGATATACTTGGTGGACTCACGTTAAAAGGATTTTTTTATCTCACAATGACCTTGTGTTGGCTCCCCATCTCTAAGTCACTGCAAGTTGATCCTTTGAAATCATAATCCAAGTGCTTTTGACCCAAGCCCTTGAACTTCATATTGATGACCCTCAGGTTTCTTTGGCGGAAAAAGTATATGGAGAATGATCCCTAAACTCCTAAAGTGGTCTCCATTTCAGGAAATCATGAGGAAGAAGGTGAGATGGTGGAGAATCCAAGAAGTAGGGAAGCCAGATGCAGCATTAAAATGGTTGCAGATGAAGGCTGATCACAAGATGCATGTAAAATCTTTAGGAGGCAACTAGTGCATGTGTTTGAGGTCTGATAAAATTAAAGAAGAGCTTTGAGAGTACCTGCAAGAAAGCTGCGATTAATGAAGGCATCTTCCTAAAAAGACAAGGCTGAATTGTATGTGAAATCTGATGGGAGACATTATGATAGTCGCCTTAAAATAAGGAAGTTTATATGGGTTGAGGATCCAACAGTAATGTGGCCTTACTCTGTGTTAAAAATTTAGCCATATTATGCTTTATTCAATGTGTTCCTGATACATAGAATTAATCAGGATGTCCCACATATAATATAATAGTGCGATAATTTTAAACTTCTGAGGAGGGAGATTTAGGTTAACAATTATGATAATTTGACAATTATACTTGCTTAGTTTGTAATAAATGAACCCCTGATAGTTTACCAGCTTGAGGGTAGGATCGCCTAGCCTAGGAAATTGAGGCAAAGAAAGTTCTGACAAATGTCATTCCAAAGCTTCTTATCAATGAATAAAAAGCTATTCTCCAATAGCTGATACCAGTGATTCTAATAGGAGGGCACTAGTGTGCATGAATACTATATATTTATGATGTTATTTTATAATTAAGTATCTAAATCTGAGTTGTACTAGATTTTACTAGTAATTGGTATAAGTTTTAAATTTTAAATTTAAATTTATTGTGGGGAAGGCCGACCATGGGATAGACACTTCCAAATATGACTCAGATGAGACAAAACTCAGTACCAGGTGAGGCACCCCAGAGAAGCGATGCTATCTCTTGTTGCCAGCGGGAACGCCACTTATGGGAAGGGGAGGGAACGTGTGTAGGGGGCGTAGCCACTATTGAGCACGTGTGGAGGAAGGGGTCTGATTTGATGAACCAGACTGGGAACCAGGAGGAGACCAGCTGCCGGCGACGTGGTGGGAGATATCCAAACATCCACGCTTGAAAGTGATCCACCAAATGAGACCGGAATCTGTGGACAGCTTCAGGGAGGGTGGGGATGGATCCAGCGATGGCATCCAAGACAATCGTGTGGATAGTCCACATGGCGATTGCAACCACCAGAGCACGAAGGGAGGGTGGGAGGGGAGGCCATTGATGAAGCAAACATATCTCTTGACAGACTGAAGGGATGTGTTTGATCCTGGCCTAGCAGACGTTGGACTTCGCGCCATATTACTTTAGAGGTGGGCACTTCTCCAGGCGGTGAAACAGCGTTCCATACTGGCCACACATGACACAGGATGAGTGTAAAGCATTAGAGCGCTCAGCTGTACGATACACCCGCCTCAGGCAGCGCCACACATGGGAACGGACTTGAGGCTGCAACAGAGGATGGTGTGCGTATTTCCAGATAGTCTTTTGGGTCTCAGTGGAATAAGGGATGTCCATCATGTCCAGGTAGTCCACCCTGGATAGGACTTGGGGTCGAATGGGGATCACGCCATCATGGATGGGTAGCCCCTGTACCTCTTGTGTGAACTGAGGAGAGGGGCGGCCTCTTCAGGTTGTATGTCCACTAATACGAATTCTCCACTCTGCGCTTCGCATGGAGAGTAGGATTCTTTTGTAGTGGGTTTTGGTCCCGTGAGGACCTGTGGCTGATGTGTGTGATGCGAGGTATTTCATCAGGGAGTGGGGGTTTGATGGATTGTTGAGGCCCAAGGCTTGGGAGAAGTTGGAGTGGGCCGCGCGGGACCAGTGTTGGGATGGGAGTGTAGGAGCAGTGACAGCCGCAATCCAGGTGCCTAGGATCTTGGCGGCATGGGCTTTGAAGTCAAGTAGGCCCATGTCACCATGATGATGAGGGCCAAACATGACCTCTAGCCGTACTGGTGGAGGGCGGCCTGACCAAAGCCAGCCTTGTAGCAAAGCATACAGGGATTTGAAGAAGCTTGGGGAGAAGGGGATGGCATGGGCTCCAAACCAGACTTTGGATAGGAGCATAGAGTTGGCAAGAACAACCCTGCCAGTGAGGGTAGTAGGGTGGGCTCTGAGAGAGGCGATTCGCTTCGTCACGTTGTCCAGTATATGGCCCTCCATTACTGATGACGCGTATCCTCCTGCCTCCAACCACACGCCCAGATGGCGTACCGGTCCTATGGTAGGTCGCGGCACAAAGGGGAGCACCAGTGGAGCGGTGTGTTTGAGTTAGTAAGGCGTGGACTTGGGCGAGCAGCTGGGCTGGGTTGGGAACTACTTGCTGGGGCCCAGCAGTTCTGAAACCGACCAAGGAGGATGATTTCGGTTTTGGAGGCGTTCAGTGCCGCGTTGCTTACCCGGGAATATCCTGGATGAGGGCTTCAAGCGCGCGTGCATTTTTATTATTAGACACCCCCACCACGCAATCATCTGCAAATGCCATCATCTTGACTGGGGTTTGGCCTGGCACATGGACCCCAGTGAGTTGGGCATTCACATTTCGCAGTAGTGGGTCAAGGCTGAAGTTGTATAAGAGTGGGCTCAGGGGGTCCCCTTGTCACAGGCCCCTTTGAGGATGGACTACTTCCGTTAGGAAACCTGGGCCGCGCACAGCCATTGTTGCAGATTCCGTGAGCAGCATCACCCAGTTAATGAAGTGGGGAGGTAGGCGGAATTGTTGGAGGCAGGCCCTAAGGTATTCCCAGTTTACTCTATCATAGGCCTTTTGTTGATCCAAGAATACAAGTGCCCCAGAGGCTGTGGACTGACACACATTAGCCACAGAGTGCACGTTATCCCAAATTGACCTTCTGGGGATGAAACCGAATTGTTCTGGAGAGATGGTGGCAGATGCTACAGTCCCTAAACGGTTAGCCATGATTTTTGTTAAAATTTTGGTGTCTGTGTTTGTTAGAGAAATGGGGCGCCAGTTGGCTAAGTCTAGCCTATCCCCTTTCTTGAAGAGTGTGACTGTAAAAGCCTCATGTCCTCCTGGTAGGAGGCGCGTTTCCAACAGGCTTTGGTTGAGTGAGGCTAGCAGCAATGGGGATATGTATTTAAAATATTTTTTGTAGAACTCATATGGAATACCATCTGGGCCTGGGCATTTTCAGTTTGGTGCACCACGAATGGTAGTCCATAATTCGTTCAGAGTAATTAAGTTCATTATTTCCGGGTATCAGAAAATGGTGCAGATATGAGCCCTGTCGAGAAACTCCACCATTTTGGCTGGCTGAATTGGTTCGGCTCAGTATAACTCAGAGTAATATCTTTGCATTTCAATTGCCACTTCAGCCGGTATGTTCACAATAGAATTATCCGATCTTTGCACCTGTGTGCAGGCCACGCTCTGGCGTGGTGCAAAAATTTTTTTGAAGAAGTATGCGGTGCACTTGTCACCTTTAGTGATGCGTGTGGCCCTGTATTGGACACAAACCTGATGTTTGTGTTGCCTTTCAAGTGTGTTAAGGTGGGCTGCTGCCTCCGCCCACTTCTGGCCCCATGCAGGGCTATATACTGAGGCTGGAATGTTGGACTCCAAGTAGGCCAATTCTGCCAGCGCGCGCGATATAACCGCCAATGTGGCTCGTGAGCGTCTGGATGAGAGATGGTGATAGTGGCGGATGGTGTCTTTTTTGAAAGTTGCCCATGTGGAAATGGGGTCCGCACAAAATGGTGCAACAAACAATTTTGCCAAAGTTGCCTCTTCCACCCACGTGGAAAATCCTGGCGACGCAAGCTCTGGGGGCAGATTTTGCACCAATGTGGGGCCTTTGCAACTGTGATGGGTAAGTGGTATGTTATCGAGACCAGTCAGTGGTCAGAGAATTCCATTTTCATTGTTTTGAAGTGGGAGATGTGGGGTTGGAATTTTGCCGGTGCTAGAATAAGGTCAATGCGGGTCATGGACCTTAATTGGCCGTTGTGGATGTGGGGATGCGTCATGTTTTCGAGCAGTGGGGCATGTTGTGGCAGTGCATCCATTAACCCAAGGGTGGCTTTTAGAACGCGTAGGTCTACGTGACCCTGTGGGGTGTGGGGTGAGGGCGGCCACCGGTCCATTGGTGAGGTTAGCTAACAGTTCATGTCACCGATTAGGAAAGAATTGGGGGGTAGCGGGAGGGATTTGACCAATGAGAAAAATTCCTGACACTCTTGTGCACCGTTTGGGGCATAAATGTTGACGATTGTGTGTGCAACATCAGCCCATGAGAAGGTGACAACGAGCACTCAGTCATTTAGGAATGTTTCTGAAGATGTAAATTTGAAAAAATTGTTTTTCTGAATTAGCACCCCTCAGTGCTTTGACCAAAAGGATAGCGATGGTAGGAGCATTGTTTTCCAAGCATCCTTGAAACCTCGTGGACAGTGGGTTTCCTGGATGGCCAGGATATCCACGGGTAAATTATTTTGTAAAAAACTCAGTTTCCTAGCCCAGGATGGGGAGGCCTTGAGTCCAGCGATATTCAGCGTCCCTAGAGTGAAGGTTTCCCCCATCGCACCTTAGGTGTGAGGGGTGGGCCCCCTGGCCCACCAGCCTCTTCCAGGTCCCCACGGGCTTTCACAGCAGCGTGGGTATTAGCAGCAATGCTATCAGGGTTTTTGTTAATTTTTGCGGAAAGAGTTGCATTGGCTTTGGCCTTCGCTTTTTGTTTTCCCGACGTCGGACAAATTTTTTGTGGTGCGGATAAGTTCGGTGCACCGTCGAGTGGGGCAAAAAATTTTTTTGGTTGGGATAGGTCCCAAGTCAGTTTCAACCGGGGCTTGGGTGCAGCGATTGGGTGAGATCAAATCTTCTATCAGATCCTCAGATTGAGTGGCCCATTCAGCTTGGGCCTCCCAATCTGATTGGGTGATGGATTCCTGAGTTGCTTCCGCTGCGAAGGTTTCCATGTCCTCCTGGCATTGTGAGTGTGGGATGGTGGTGGTGACCTTAGCCGTGGTCCTATGGGCCTGCTTGGCCTTCTTCTGCTCCTGCGGGGAGATGGGCTTTACCAATAGGTAGCAGCCTTGTGCTCCCCACAGGAAAGCCTCTTTGGTGCTTGCAGTTGGTTCGTAGTGCGCCTCTCCGCTGGCCATGGCCACCGAGGGGTGCTCTTGGAATGTAACGCCCTCTTTAATGGGGCACGCGTGTGCCTTATGGCTGAATGCATCAAAGTGGGTGCAAATGGGGGGCGCGCTGTCCACAGTTACCCGGAATGGGTGGGTGGTGTGCCCTGCAATGTCAATAAAGGTGGAGTGCAGGATCTGGGTTAGGTCCTTCACAATCTCCTCAGTTGGGGTCAGAACTGCGATGGCTTTGCCGGTGCACAGGTGTGGCATCAGCGTGAAACGTTGCATTTCGAAAGATTGTATTTTGCCATATATGGCGAGACCATCTTTCAGGTGTTGCTCCAAAATGTCACGTTTTACCATAGTAGGCAAAAAGTCAAACGTGAGGAAAATTTGTTTTGATTTTGTCCATCTGGTGCATTTAGTTTTGATGACCCATTGCCCTTCGGGGAGGTTGACCACTACGCGCACCACTGCAGCCTCATCTGCTGCTATTTTGCTTTCAAAACCTAGGTCCAGCCAACCGCGTGACATGGAGTGAGGTGCAACGTACACCGCGGTCAGGAAAATTTTGTGTACATCTTCACAAAATTTTTCCCATAGGGCTGTTTTTTGGATGTCCAGATATACACAGACTCCAAATTCCACCGACAAAAGTGGCTGGGAATGTGGCGTATTGATGTACTGGTTGCATCGTGCTTGCCACGCAAGTATCTCTGGGGAAATTGTGACCGCCAGTTTTTTTAGATTTTTTTCTATTCCACCGGATTCTCTCGGGCGTTTTTGAATGTTAGAGGCCGCGGGCCTTCCGCCTGCTCCTCTTGCCTTGCTTGCCCAACTGCTCCCAGACATGGGCGCAGACTAATCCCCTCTATGAGATTATCAAACTAGATTTAGTCTTGAATTGAATGGGTTGCAAAAGTGTTTGCAATGAGAAAGAAAAGTAATTGGTATAAGTTTTTGTAAAACGAAAAAGCCTAAATATAGTAAACAAAGGTCAAGTGTTAAATGAACCATTATAACTAAAATTAGGGTTCCCTTTCATCATAAATAGAAGTTTTATTAGTTAATGAATAAATCATTACAAACCTGTGCAGTTTTCATTTTTCAACAAGTAATTCTCACTTCAATGGGGTTCTGGTCTGACATTTTCCAAGGAGTTAGTAATTAATTGAATGAGTGGAGAACTGTTGAGTGAAAAGAGAGTGCCCATGTTGAAGCTGATCGTGCAGAGCTTCCTGAAGTTGCAGATCTAGATATGTGGGAGTGGAATTTGCTGTGAAGATTTTAAAGTTAATCTTCTATTTATTTAGCAGCATAAAGATGCTATGAAAGAAGTCGCAAAGCTATAATTGTTAGTCAGTGACATGAATCACAAACAAGTTGGGGTTAAGGGAATTTGAACCAAATTATTAAACATGAAGTTACAGCTTTAGCCTCCATATCCCAGAAGCAAAGAGTAGAATTGATGGGCTAAGTTGCCACAATGGAAAGTATTATGATAAAACAGAGTTCATAAATGATTGAGACAAAAGATCAAGTTATGCTGTTAGTAAACCTCAGACAATAGTACTGACAAACACCGCCATCTTTCTAAGGAACTGGAGGAAATATGGCGGAAGTACCAAAAATTGAAAACATAGAAATATGGACACAAGAAATGAAAAACCATTGCCTATTGTTTAATAAGATAGTAAGAGATATTGGACATGTTCTTAAGTTTTCTGAAAGCAGATCTGTTTTATTAAAAAAAGTTCCTCATTTGGGATGACAGTTCCACTAATTATAATCATGGAACTCTACAAAGGGCACAAGAAATCCCAGTAGCTTACCCATTATAGCGCTTTTCCTCTTCCATGCAAATCACAGGCCAGTGGCCAAAACTTTGCAGCAATCCACCTGAGACCATAGAATTTCAGCCAACTCTGAAACCGCCAAAGTTTAAAAAACAACATTATGGCGTTCTTCATGTTGTTTGAGATGGCCATGGTGGGTATGGAATCACCAGAAAATGGTTACCATAGTCAAAAACCTTGACATGGAAAGCCATAATCCCTTTCTTCCCAATTAGCCACCACCAAATGGACTTATAAAGAAGCAAAGTTTTCAATCATGGGGATCTTGGAAGTATAGTGCAACTCTCCAACCAAAACAGGAGTTCCTTGGCATTCAATTCCAAACTTATGAGCCTATAGAAGCTTTTTCCAGCTGATTCTATCAGGAGGCACAGATATTGATGTGTGCGGGAGCATTCACAGATTTTGATACCTGGACTGCCAAGTAGTTGCCGCTGTGAGGACATAAGTAGCTAAATCAGTAAAGATCATCGCACTGATCATATATGAAGATAGCTTAAATGTCAAATTCTTGCGAGTTTGTGGTGCCACCTTTGATACCACAATAAGAGCTTTTTGCAACATTAACACTACCCATATGGGTTATAAGTGAAATCACCCAATAATTACTGAGGGTTAGTCACCCCAGAAGGGTGAATTAGTTCATCCAAAAAATCTCTGAAAAAGAAACATGAGGAATAATGTAACTGTTAAAAGTGCGGAAAATATGTCCATAAATCGCAGTTCTGTCACACTAAGCCTGAAAATTTGTTGTAGATGTCCCTGCTGATGAACAACTATCCTGCGTAGGAAAATATCAGGCGGTGTAGATGTGGAACAGTCTACTATCCCTATATTATGTTCCACCTGACTGAGTTTTTGCAGTAACTCACTTGCAAACAAGGGACGTTAAGCCTGAAATGGTCAAGTAAATGGAGCAACCATATTTGAAAAAGCCACAAAAACCAACAGAGTACATGTAAGCTGATAGTCCTTTACATGATGTAAACGTTCTGATACCCATGGCTACCATAAAGAAACGATTCCCCAAAATAGCCAAACAGCTTTCACAACCCTTCAATTTTCAAATGATGCTGCCATTTATTGAGTAAACCGTATTTCTTCCTAATATTATTTCACATATGCTGATATTTGGGTGGATCAAGTAAAAGCTCAAGCCATCATTGATAGTGGGTTTAAACTGATATTCTTCTGATGAAATATTTATATAGGTTAAGATTGACCTGACGTAGACTATTTTAAGGTTTGCAGAATGGCGGGCCTACATACCACTACATCTTAGGGTGCATATAATGCCTTGCCTCTACAATTCAGCTCCCTGCTTGTCAATGCACCAGTCATCGTTCTGCATGATCTGAATTATCCAACTATTGATTGGCACCAACTTTATTTGACAGCAAAGAGTCTTGTGCAATTTTTTAAAACAATACTCTCGAAGTTTTAGGGCAAACTTTGCTGTTCTACCACTGGAAAGGGGAACCATCCCAGACTATAAAAAACAACTATATTATTTTGGTATATGGTGATGGGATCAATCCTGCAAACTATTGAAAGGATGGTAAACGGTCCTGGTCACTGCCAGCCCAAATTGAAGTAAGTTGGGGGATTCCCTTTGAGGGCAAAAAAGTCAACAGTTGCGAATTCCAAGGAACAGTTCATCATCAGGACTTCCCTTATCTTAGAAATTACTGACTATCTGTATGTAGAAATTCATTCACTTTGAAAAAGGGTAAACTAAATCCTAGGTAGCACCTGTAATTTAATAAACTGAGAATGGCGAAATTCATGTACTGGTCGCCAACTTCTAGAATAAGGCAATATGGATAGAAAAGAACTATAAGAGTGATTTTAATTATTTTAGTTCCTGCTACATAACTGTTATCTTATGCCTTAGGTAATTTAAATGAAATAGAATTAACCAATGAGCCATAGACCACAGCAATCTTTGTTGTATATGATCATGACAAAATGATGAGGATCTCTGAAGAGCAAAGGTACCATGTCCTCAAGTTATTTTAATTATATTCCATAATGTTTGTGCAAGATCATTATTATCTTGTGTGCACCAAAAATATAGGTCATAAGGTGACGTCAGAGATCAATTACCAGTTCATATATGACCACTTCACCATAGAAAAGAGAGTGAGGCGATAGTTGTCAATGAAATTACTGAGCTACTCAAACATTATTTGTTGATCCCATTTTCAAATTCTTGGTTGAGTCCAATTTCAAAATGTAAATACAAAAACAGATGCAACTGGGTAGTTATAAACTATCCATGGTTAAATGAAATATTAAAAATGATTTATACCCACTTCCATAGATTGATAATGCTCTTGATCACTTAGGAGGGCCCAATTTTTTTAACAATGGATCTCATATCTGAGTATAGGCAAATTGACCTACTTAAAGAGGACAAGAAAAGTGTGCAAATATTAAATGCAATGTACTATATAAGCTGATGATAATGTCCCAAGGTCTTTGCAATTCACCAGCGATGTTCCAACAGGCAATATATATTTTGTTAGGCGATCTGATTTTCAAGTATTCTCATCTACTTAGAAGATATTATTGTTGTCAGCCGCACCTTTACGTCTCACCTCAAGCATTTTAGAAATTTTTTTGAAAAAATTAGCTGTGGTGAATTTGATTATGAAGCCAGTGAATTGTCATTTTTAAAAATAGAAATAAAAATCTGGGGTTTTTTGTTGACTATAATGAGATATGCCCTCAAAAACTAAAGGTTGTGGCAGTTTAGGCTATGTTTAACCTAAGAGTGTTTGTAATGTTCAGTTATTTTAACCATAGTCAGCCATTATTGCAAATTTTCAAAAATTTTACTTCTATTGTAGAGTCTCTTTTTTTAGTTAGCAAGGATCCCAAGAAAGGTTTTTATGGAATAAGAAAGCCCAGGTTTCTTTTGACACCCTTAGGATAAACTTTCTGACAGAACTGATATTTTAGTATCCACATTTTGATTAATCTTTTATTATTCAAACTTATGTATCCTTGATGGCTCTTAGAATTTCAGCAAAATTCTGGATAGAAGAAGAGGTAACATAGTTGAAAATATGTGCCAATATTAAAGTTCTTCAAAAGTGGGGCTCAGTGGAATCCAATTTTAGTAGTACTCAAGTAGTCGCCACAATCCAATAAAGGTGGAATGGCCAAGGTAAATTGTTGACACTTCAGACCTAAGAGAAAGGTAACTGAATGACCTAAATATAGAATGCATCTGATCCTTGATAAAAGTAGATGTATCATCAGCTCCTAATAACGTCTCTGACTCTTCAGTATTCATTCCAGGAATTTGATCAGCAGTGAAAGGTGTTGGCTCTTTGGTAATAGCTCCAGGGACTATGGGTCCCTGGTGAGGCACAAAATAACTCCTTGTTTAGTTGAAGACCAGAAAGATATATAAAAGGTAGTTAGTTTCATTTAATACAATAAAAGTGAACCTGGATTCCTTTTATATATTGATCAAGAATCATTAAATATAGGTTGATATAATTAGGATTTTAAAGGGTAAAGGTATAAGCATAAACTATATATAGTTAGTTGATAATAACTTAGGTTAAATTAGGAGTAAACACATTAAGCTATATATAAAGACCTAACCCCACATAGAGGAAGAAATGATTTTATTGACAAGGGTAATCTGAGCCATGATCATCAAGGTTAATGATGGATTTGTCATCCTAGTAAAAGTATTGGATAGTATAAAGATATGATTTTAGCCTCGGTAAAAAAGAGTTTAAGGCCTAATTTCCAGTTTCCCAATTAGTGGAGGTTATTATTAGGTTGACCTCAGGATAAGGCTTAATCTCTCCCAGGGTAAAACTCTGATAACGGCAATCAGTGCTGTTTTGAGTCAGGTGGTCAAATTTGGCAATGAACACCCAATAGCACTCATGAGTCATTCGTGAGAATGCAGTAGTGTGACTATAATGTAACTGAGTGGGAATGTCTGCAGTAATATACAGCCTGTAAGCAGTTCAGGGTATATATTTAAGGTGTTCATTTACTTTAGTGACAAATCATTCCTCAAAGAGATGACTGAATAACCTAAAAGAGCCTGAAAGGAGGTTAGCCCAAGGCTCATAAGTTACAAGCTTATGAATATGAATCGTACACTGAGCATAAACCACACATCAAAATTCCAATGGTTTGTCATATTTAATCCTCTTTTTAGTTTTTCAAAATTAAACAGATGCATTTCTATGAGAAGATGTTTAGTAGGGTTATTGAGGACCAGCCACCTGAGATTTAGCAAGCCCTCAACAAAGGGATGGAAAACATGAAGCCCATCAAGGGCCAATTGCTCAAGATCATCAGGGATATTCCCTATTGTATCCAAGACCATATGTGCGCACTGAGATTATTACTGCAGCTCATAATGTAACTTGCCATGAGCCTTCAGAAAATTATACACAATTACAATGGAAACACTAATTAGAATAACATATTTTTGACGTCATAGAACACCTTGGTTGAAGCGCAATGTGTCAGGCTCACAAGCCCTTTAAGAAAGCTATTATTTTCTGGCAAGTGGAGCCCAAGTTCGCGTGGCATACTTTATAAATTGATTTTGTAGGGCTTTTGGCCTTGAGTATAAGAAAACTGATAAGTCACAATAGCAATCAGCCACCTAACTTGTTGAATAGATATGTGGGCTATTAGTAAAGTAGATGCTAGCAGTACTTCTAAGTTCATAATGGAGTAGTTAATTTATCACTATGGCTGACCTCAGGTTGTTTTAACAGATAACGGAAGCACCTTTACTACTCATATCATCTCAAAATAAAAAGAGTAAACGAGAATTTTGAGAGTACTGACGACGCCCTACCATCCAGAGACCAATGGGATGGTTGAACGAGTAAAAGGTACTATTGCTGCTACTCCAAAGAAGTCTATCACTGGGAAGCCTTCCAGATGGGTCTCATATTTTTTTGAGGCGACTTTTGCCTATATTATTTAAGCATTATTCACTAACTGTAAAACCCCCTTTTTGATTTTCTTTACAAGTGTCAGGCTTGGTTACCCAAATATTGTATTCTGTGATTAAACTGAGTTTGGTTATGAAACCTATCCAAGATCTGGAGAGCTTGATGAAGTGCAAGATTGGGTTACAGTTATCTTCCCATGCTAACACTCCTAAATAGAATTTTAAGTTAAAAAAATATAAGGATAATAACAGCCAGTTCTCTCAAATCTTGTAATTGGTGATTGGGTCAATTATTGTGATACTAATGCTTTCATGTGTTGAAACATTTTGGACCAGTTATAGATTGTTCCCTTTTTTAAATCACTGATAAGTCATTATCAATGCCTGCATAACTAAGGACCTCTCAAATGGTTAAATTTTGAATAGAGTGCATGCTAAGATCTTTTGAGCATGCCAAGAACAAAATCAAAGGGTCAGGATTATTTTGCTATTTTTGTATAAAAAATGTAAAAATATTCAGATTGTTGTTAACGCTTATGATTTCTTAATTCCAACAAATTCATCAGCAATTATCACTAATCACTTCTTTTTAATGCTCAGTTATTTATTTTCTTGGCTACAAATGCCACCCATATTTTTATCTTGTTTTATGTTTTGGTGATGATTCCTGACAAAGGGTTTCTGCCACCTCTAGGCTTTGGGGGGTCAAGCGAAGGACAATATATCGCAGACATGTTGGAAAAAGATAATCTGGTCAAGTGGGGAAATGTGTTGGTAATTTAACCAGTTTATGCTTTTTTCAATGTGTTCTAATATAATGAATTAGTCAAGATTATCCTCCATAGAATTTATCAGTGATAATAATTTTAGGATTCTGATGATGGAGATCTGAGGTAACATATATGATTAATTTGATGATTAGATTTCCTAAATTTGTTAAGGATGGTCCCAAATAGTTTACCAACTTGAGGTCAGGATCGCCTAGCCTAGTCAAAATGAGCCAAAGGAAGTTATTACCAAAGGCATGGCAAAGCTGCACATTAGTGAATAAAAAGCTATTCTCTCAGTAGCTGATACTAACAATTCTAATATGAGGGCATTAGGGTGCAAATTTACTATATCTATGAGATTTTTTATAATTAAGTGTCTTATTCTTGTTTGTACTATTTTTTTACTAGTAAATGGGATTAGCTATTGTAGGACGAAAGTGCCTAAATAATATAGTAAACAAAAATCAAGTATTATATGAACCCTTATCTGCTCATATTATGCTCACTGTCATCATACAGTGAGTTGTATTGTTAAGGAATAAATCTTCATGAGCCTGTTCAGTATCTACTTTTCAACACTCCGCAAAGCAGTAGGGGCTATCATACCACATCAAAAATCTTGCCACTTTGTGATGAAAAAGTTGTGGTGAAGGATGCAGCTCGCTTTGCCGTGGTGGATGCACCTTACTATAAGGACCTTTATGTCCCCTCAGAGAATGACCCAGAGACACCCAAAGTACTCACAAGCAGACTTGGAGTATTTCCAATTGAGATTTAGAATACTATTATGCGCTAAGATCTGAAATTTAGAGATGTCAGACGCCATCTGCAATGGAAAGAATGGCAAGGTCCCTGTGGAGGATGGGTTGATCCATGAGCTCTACAAGTCGTTTTAGGCAGAAGTGTATGTGATGCTTGCTGAACTTTACAAGAAACTCCTTATAGTTGGTATTATCATGCCAGCCTTTTTGAAAGCCGTGGTGGTGGTGTATAAGAAGTATGATCCTACCATCATGAGGAATTATTAGCCTTTATCTCTACTTAATGATGACTAAAGATCTTAATGAAGATCCTGATTAATTGACTTAAGGGGATTGTGGCAGACGCTGTTGGGAAATAACAGAATGGGTTTATCCAAAAAATGCAAATTACTTATATTTTGATGATGCTTCACCTGATAGAAGAATGGGAAAGTAAATAATGTGACAATAGGCGGTGCCTACTGTTTCTTGATCAAAAGAAAGACGTTTGGATAAATCATGAGTTTCATTAAAATTATTTTGGAAGAGTTGAAATTGAAGGAATAAAAAACAGGAATATCCCAGTTCTTAAATGTCATTAAAATTAGATTTGCATACCAACAGCGCTAAAATATACACGCTTGACGTTGATTGCAAGGTTGAATAGTAGTTGGTCCGACCCAACTATGCAAAACTATCAAAAATGGAACCATAAAGATTAATAGGTAAGAAAGGTAGCAAACCAAAACACAACATTTTTTTAAATTTTCTAAAAAATGTCCACAAAGCAAAGCTGTCTGAGGAGTGGATTTGAACTCTCTCTCAGGGAGAAAACTCAAGGGAGAAAATTCCAAAGTGAGATTTAGAACAGTGGGTGCACCTTATTTTTGTCCTTCAGGGGCCTCACCTGAGCCATTGATTAGGCTTGTACATGCCTAATTAATAATTTGCCAAAGCACAACCCAGAGCCCAAACCACATCAAAACCAAAAAACCTTTATAAATTTTACTTTGGTTAAGAAAATCTGAACCTGAACCTAATTACAATGATTGAATGGATCTAATCGTTATATAACCTTCCCACTAGAGAAGGGCCCCCAGAAGAGGGCGCCCCAAAGTAAGAGGCTGCCACTGTGAGGGCTCCCTGGGGGAAAGTTTCCTTGAGCCACAAGAAAATAAACCCAGAGAAATTCTGGGCCCCTCAGGTAAGGGACAAATGTAAAAGGTGAGTCAGGACTGGGCTGCTGGAATTAGCCCACCTTGATTGAGAAAGCACACGCTGCACTTGGTTGTGGTTAGCTCCCCTACCACGCTCCTGTTGGTGACAGTTTTCCATCATAACCTGAAAGGCGCTTTCTCATTCTGAAGCATGAGAGGGGCACACAGTCAAGAGCAGCTGGAAGACTGTCCCCTTTCCAGGTGGACTGTTCATTGGTGAGGAAGCCCTTCTGGGACAGGTTTTCTCAATGCTAACCAAATCCCTGGTGAGAGGGAGGACACACTAGGATTTCCAGCTAATGATAAATCAAGGTCCAGGGTTGGCCATCAGTCACTAGTTCCCACCGGTGCTGGTTACTCAACAACTGGGACCTAAGTGACCTCTGAGGTAGGCTGAAATGGGTATTGGTGGCATGTAGAAAGCTCATTTGACTAGAAAATTATGTAACAAATGGGTATATCAGTTACCAAATACCATAAATAAAAAATATATTTGGCACTCCAACAGCATCAAGTATATCAAATTGATGGTGTTTGCAAGTTTTAAGAGTAGTTGGTATGACCTAACTATGCGAAACTACTCAAAAATGGAACTGAAAGGACAAACATGTAAGCGATGTAGAAATACCCAAAAACTGCCTTTATTTTATTATCAAATAAAAAAGGCCGCCAAGCAAAGTTATCTGAGGAGCGGAACCAACTTGCTCCTCATGGAGGGAACTCAAGGGAGAAAAGTCTAAATTGAGCTTCAGAAAAATTGTCATGACATTTTATGGTTGCCCTTTGGGGGCTCAGCTGAAACATTAATTTTGCTCATATGAGCCGAATCAATAATTTGGGCAAAACACAACTCAGAGCCCAAAACTCACCAAAACTGAAAAATACTTTAACAATTTGACTCAGGATTTATAAAATCCAAACCTGAGCTAAAATGCAATGATTAATTAATGCAATTGTTTCAGAAAAGCTTGTTAAGACTGTTTAAAGTGATTTATGGCAAAACCTCATTGGTTTTAATCTCAATGGTGTCCTCTTCCACCTTTTTTTAAGGTGTGTAGGGCGTGCGTCAGGGAGATCTTCTATCTCTATTGTTTGTTCTTGCAATAGAGACCCTAACTTTGGCTCTCAGGAAGTCACACTGGAAAAAGATTACATTAATGGGGATGAGTATTCACAATTAAAGTTTGCTGATGATGTGTGGATTTTTGTTTCATCAGAAGAGGAGAAGGTGGTGATGATTTTTAGAAGATGTAAAAGCACAATTAACGCGAAGTTCAATCTGCCAAAATACAGGGCTTGGCCCATTGGATGAATGGAAATGTTAGATGCGACACCAAGAATCTCAATCCCCTGGATGGCAGCAGGGGTTTCTGTATATTGTGTGTCCCATCCCTGGGCGGGCGTCACCACACAAAATATGGCTCATAATTGAAAGCGCCTTATGAAAGAGGCTTGGAAGCGGAAATGGCTTGAATTAGCATACCAATGCAGAGCCATTGTCATGAACACTTTCATTCTTTCCCTACTATGGTACAAGCCATATTTATTTCACTGCTGGCAGCTTCCATAAGAATAATAAAGAGTTCAGTTTTCCAGTTCATCAAGCGGCGTGAGCATAGAAAATCAAATATTCTAACTTGCGTCAGGAGGTGAAGAAGGGAGGCATATGTTTAATTATTGTAGAAAGTATGAAAAAGCACGTCATCTGAAGCTGATTGCATGGGACGCCAGGGATGGAAAGCCCATTTGTTGGTTTATAATAGTATAGGACTTTGCTAAGGCTTGCAGAGATACAGACGGCAAGGATCTTGGTATTAGCTGAGGCATCAATCGAGGGGCCATGCCAAGTGAGAAATCTACTAGGCTACTAGAGAGATTACCTTAAAGCTTGAGCATGCATCAATGGGAGATTAGAGGGCAGAGAGTGGTCCATTGAACGGATCCGAGCAATTTTCCTTTGGGAAGGAGCTTGAAATTGGGCTGAATCCTCGTCTGCTCAAATCCTTCAAGAACTTTATTGTGGTGTTACAGGAGGAACCTCCTTGATGGCAATGCCAGAGGGTGCTTAGATTGGAAGCAGCTAGTAATGTTGCCAGAGCCTCAAAGTGCTGTAAGGAAGGCATGGGATGTTGTGGAAGCAAAAGAACTGCCTTCTTGCTGGAGAGAAGCAATTCCTTCTCTAGATGCATTAGAGACTGGGGAATCCTGTTCAGAAGGTCGTGGAGGGCAGGATTGGAGGGTGTTCCTGTGAGGAAGAAAAGGTTGGATACCCCTAGATAGGTGATCCTCTTAATTCTTCAGGACTGGCTAATAGTGAGATATGGTGATGGTGTCTGCATCTCAGAGTTCACAACTGCCAAGTCCCAGGATCTACAGGACAGAGAGCTTTGCTCGATGTACTTTTTCTGGATCACTTGTAAAAAGCGACATGGCCTGATTGACCTGTGGGGAGGAGTGTTAAAGTATGCTGGTATAACAGTTATTAACTTTCTCTTACAACACCATAGCAACATCTTGGACACTGGGGAAACTCTAGGCAAGTGGAGTAAGCATAAGGAGGAAGATCTTTAGTATGTCTGTAAAGTATGTGGAGGGAGGAGATGGCAAAAATATCTCACGGAGTGTACATCAGTAAATGCTGTGTGGCTAAATGTTCTCCTATGGTATGAAGAATACAAACTAAGGTGTAAAATATCCTCTGATTATCTTGCATGGCCAGAGATCTTAATTGCATATGCTCATCTAAGTCTTCTTGCAGATGAATAGGGGTAAGGGTTAGATGTATGATATGGTTGAGGTGATCTATGGTTTAAGGCTTGCCAGAAACTAGAGTTGCTTCCCTACAGCATAAATATAAGCAACAAGCTCCTTGGCAATAGTCATACGACAGTTATAAATAGCTATGGAAAGCTATAGCAAATCCGCTTTTCTCAAGCAAGTCCAAATTGGGGGTCAGTCTTGTCTCATTCCTCGCAATAAGGAATGTGAGGATTAATTCCAAACAAGATGGGTAGCCTTTGCTACCTAGTATAACAAACAGTAAGAAATATGTCAGTTTTAGGGTGGTGTGAGCCACCTCACTCACAGTTGGGGTTCAGTAATGATCCTTATCACACACATAGCCCTAGTGTGACAGGGAATTACCCTGAGTTTCATTATGAAAAGTTGCCTACACTGGGTGTCCTTACAGAAACACAAAAACTTAAAAGTGCAACGCCAGTGGTAATTTACCATCATGGTAAAAGTAGTATTATAATTTAAAATGGTTAAAATAGCCTGATACAATTATATATGAGGATTATAAGTGTTTCAGAAAGTGATTTGATCATCATAATGACTTGTAGCCTGGGTTTCTACAATACTTGAGCTAATAACAAAACCAGTCCATAAAGGTTAACTTTACTTGCCAGCTTTATAATTAATTGATAAGAAGGAGGTTAGTATCATATGTTAAGTCTGGGCCTCTGGATGATAACTCGCTTCTGTTCCCTATTTCAACTACACAGCTTCTGACTTTCTTGCGTTGAATTGACTAAAGTTGATAACTGGAGCAATAATAGTATGGAGACTACTTTTTTTGATTGCTTAAAAGTCACGTTGAGTAAAAAGTCACACGCTCACCAGGTGCTTCTCCTCTTGAATATATATTTAATCTGGTAGGGAACACTTTCACTATTCTCTTCACGCAGACCAAGTGGAGACTTAATAATATTAGCTTAAGGATATCTGATCCTTGCATTCTTATCACAAGATTAATACTATACAAGCATTGTATAAACAACTAAGTTATTATCAGGGTAAAATCTACTTCTATTAGAAATATTTGTGGGATTTATAGTAAAATTGGCACACAACATTTCAGCTAATCGCTGAGAACTAACTGCTCTCCTATACTGGATTGACCCCCAAGTTTTAGGCGCCAAATTATCAGGTGTCCATGCCTTGATTTTCTTAGATATCATAATCCTCAGTTTTTTATTGACCAATTTAATTGGTTTTAGGAACTTGAAACCAATTGATTCAGTTGTGTTGGTTGATGACAATCCTACCATTTACCACAAGCGTTAGAATGCTTAGGTAGTTTCTGATGACACCCCATCTGTTTGCTCTGGAATATACCAAAATTAAACTATTGGGCGTTGCTCATGCATCAAATTCTTGCTTAATATTGTCAGAGATGATTCCCAAAGAGAATATCTTTATATGTGACCATTTCCAAGATATTAAATTGTCCACGCAATAATTTGACTATCAGGTATTGTTCCCTCATTGAATTCATGATCAATATCATCTGGGATGATTCTAACAACAATATCTTTAGTCAGTGATCTTTGCTAAGATATATGTTTGTAACCATTAATTATCAAATTAATTAATCAATCAATAGGTTTAATAATGTGGTTAACTGAATTCCAACAATATCCCTCTTGACCAGATTATCCAGCTGAAGGTAGAACCATCAGGGCTGGAAGCCACCTCAGCTTGTGCTCATGTTCAGATATCATACCTCTATTACTCAGTGGAGTTCATTTATGTCCACACTCAACGCCCTTATGCTCTTCTTGGCTTTGTAACTTTTTGTCATTGGTTACTACCCGCTGCTGACTCTTTTTGAGCACGGTTCCCACAACATCATGCCACGCCAGTCCCATCACAGAATCCATGTCAAAAGATGAACTGGTCCACCTGTATAAAACCCAGGTCAGGTTTTCAATGGCATCTTGCCATTCAACCTGTACCAACCTCAGGATGGGTTTCTGTGACTCCTTAGACAACCTGTACTAACCCCAAGATTGGTTTCCAATGGCACCTTGCAATTCAACCTGTACCAACCCCAGGTCAGGTTCCAATATCTTGTTATAGAGACTATTCCAGCGGATCTAGTTTCAGCCTATCCTTTTTTAGTACTAGATGGTCCTAGTTTCAGCCTATCCTGATCCTGCTAAACCTGTAACTCATGCCTGGTGTTGTCTTTTAATTCCTCCACACTTGGTAAATGGAATATTGCCAGATGCTTCACCACATGAAAAATGAAAATCAAAATTTTCAATCTTTATTTTTTATGCATCTTTTTTATCTTTTTCCCCTAAGTCCAATACTATTAATTATCTTGTGTGGACTCTATTTATTATGTAACCATCTTCAATATGCTTAATTGTATAGGCATCATTTTCCAATTTGGTGATAAATTTGATTGTCCCATCCATAGGGCGTCCACCTTATTTTCTTGTTAATTTATCTCCATCATTATTTTCTGACTCAAACATTTAGATTAATTCCGTTAATAGATCTGTGCACAATCCCCTATGCACACAGATTAACTTAATACGTTTTTCTCTATTCTAATTCATATGGATAGATCCTATTTCTTAGCTTTAATTGCCAACTCAAACATTTAGATTAATTCTGCCAATAGATTTGTAAATAATTACCTACTCTCACAGATTAAGTTGATAACACTTTTCTTTTAAAATCTACCTTGATCTGATTCTATTTCTTGAATTTAATTGTTAACTTGAACGTTTAGATTAATTCCGCCAATAGATCTCTAAATGATTTCCCAATTGCACAGTTTAATTTGATAATATTTTTCTTTTTCAGACCGGTCTAGATCTGATCATACTTATTGGCGTTCCTTGACTTTCTCCTTAATTGACTAATTTTAGATCAACTGACTTCATCCACTACTCTTGGGATTAATTGCCTTTCATTTTGATCTCATCTAACACCTCAGGACTTCTCATGGTGGACCCAGTTATAACCCAAGCTGGTCCTGTCAATGACTTTATCCAAGTAAATGTCTGGCAGAACAGGTTCTCTTGCAGTGCTAAATAGTTCCACATCTATACTGCAAGGCCTTTACCCAAATTTTGGGCAATTTATTCCTCCTCTTGAAGAATCACAACATTCACAAATTGTTGTTACTTCTCCTAATTTTGGGCGGTATATTGTCCAGTAAATTTACTTTTTTAATAGTGGCTAGTTGATTTATCCTTCCACTTGGATCCATTGGGTTTCTTCCCTGTTACAACTTGATTAAGCCGATCAATGACTTTTTCAATGCTCTCTGAAATTTCGTCTTCTAATTCACCCATAGTTTGGTTGTCCTCAGTTTTAATTTCCTTATATCATCGATTGGGAGCATCAAAAGTTGCTCCTAGTATCCTCAGATGGTCCACAATCTGTGAGGTTGTTATTTAGGTTACTAATGCTGTTGTCATAATCTGATGTAATGGCAGTAGGGCTGAAGTGCCGCCGCATGGCTATGCGTGCATCAAAGTCAGTCAGCACTTTTTCCCCTGCCAAAGTCTGGGATTCATGGTAAAACCAATCAGCAAAACTAGCAAGGGTCTCACCCTTGAGTGTTGTATACCTATAAATTTTTGTTTTCGATTTGCCAACTGAGTAGGACTTCCAAAAATCCAATATGATCACAACCTTTATTTTGGTGTATGACCAGTTGTCCCCATGAAGGTGAGGTAGCACCATATTTTGACAATCAATGTTAAGACAGTTTAAAATGGTCTTCACTTTCTGATGGTCCGCATATCTTAAAACGGTCATCTCAAATAGATGAAAAAACGCTGGGGCATTAGCCTGGTGAAAGGTGGGCAATCTTGGCTTATCTCAGTATTCAAGATTTTCTTTAATCAGAGGAGATTCTTGCCCAACGACTCAATTAGTCATAGGATTGGCTTTGGGAGTCATTTCCAACACACCAGCAAATGATTTAGACATGTTTTGGGTCAGAGAGGTCTTACAAACTAAAGTTTTGCATGTATTTTTATCAGCCTCATATACCTCATATTGCGCACAATCACATTTATTATTTTCCAACTCCTCAACATGCTTCATCATTTTCTCCATATCCTCATGAAAACGCCATATGTCTTCTCTGTCTGATTCACATTTGGTCTTTTGGAATAAATTTTCAGTATTATGTTCACCCTCTTTCTGCCTCAAAGAGGCAAGTATTCCACACAGGTTGTTATTCACAGTTCCAATTTGTTTGAGCATCTCTTCCGCCTTGATTACATGCTACTTCAAAATATCAATGTCAGCTTGAGATGCAAGCTAAGCACATTTTGATTGGTGGTTGTTTACTCCATCTAGAGCTTTTAAAGCTCATTCTTATAAAAATTGTGGTTTAAATTATTTTGACAACTCAAGTAGCCCACTGTAGTGAGCAACAATTGTTAAAATCTGGGCCGCTGGATGATAGCTCGCTTCTGATCCCTGATTTAAAAACAGCTTCTTGCCCACTTGCATTGATTTGACTAAAATTGATTAACTGGGAAAATAATAGTATGAAGGCTATTATTAAAAAGCGATTGCCCGAAAGCCACGTTGATTAAAAAGTCCAATGGTAACCAGATGCTTCATCCTATTAAAGATATATTATTCTGGTAGGGAACACTTTCCCTATTTACTTCACTCAGAGCCAAGCAGAGATTTGATAATAACAACTTAAAAATATCTGATCCTTGAAATCTTAGCCCAAAAGTAATGCTATACAACCAATGTATAAACAACTATGTTATTATCAGGGTAAAATCAAACTAGGGAAAATTTGGAGATTTTTTATAGTAGTTGGCAAACAAATTTTCAGCTGTCCACTTGAAATTATTTGCTCTCCTATACTAGATTGACCCTCAATTTTTGGCACTGAATCTCGATAGGTATCCTTGCCTTATTTCTTAGGTAGTGTAATCCAACGTTGTTTGGCGACCAATTTATTGGTGTTAGGATCTCAAATTAAATTGATTCAGGATGTGTTGTCCAATGACAAATCTACCATTTATCACAAGCGTTAGAACGCTTAGGTTGTTTTGGCAACTCCCCATCCATTTTCTCTGAACAATTCCCCATAATTCAAATATTGGGCGTTGCTCTTGCAATGAATTCTTGCTCAATATTTTTGAGGATGATTCCTAACAAGAGTTTCTTTAGTCAGCAACCATTACCAAGATATTAAATTGTTAACTGCAATAATTTGACTATCAGGTGTTGTTTCCTCATCAAATTCATTATCAATATTGTCAGGGATGATTCCTGACAATAATATCTTTAGATGGCAACCATTGTTGAGATATACAATTTTAACCACCTATTTTGAATTAATTAATTGGTCAATAGGTTGGATAATGTAGTCAACTGAGATTATAACATCCTATCATCTGTTCCGCTCCGCCAACCTCATCAATGATAATGTTTTTGTTATTTTATGATATAACCACTTTAGTTTTTGTCTTTACTAAATCCTGACTATAATGGTTCAGAAAATTCATTAGTGTGGCCAGTTTAGTATGTTCATTTGTATACCAAATTAAAATTCTAAAAAATGTATTAAAGTATGATATTTCCATGACTATCTCTTTGGGAAGGTTCACTAGATTTTTTATGAGAAGGTACAAAAATAAAAACGGCAGAGCCAATGGAGTGGTGGCTGCTGCATCATGGCTAGTAATAGCAGCTGATATAGGTACAGCAGTTATTGCGTAAAGCACATATGCCTCAACTTCCTCCTTAGAAATAACATAATTAAATCTGGCAAATTGGCTTTGTAACGCTCTTCTCTACATTTTAAAGTTACAATTTTAAGGTCTTAGGAGAGTTAATTTACTACAGAAGCAATGTGCTGCAATTCCACCATATATTTTTGTTCAACCTCCTTCTGTTGCTAAAAAAATTACAACTGAGAATGTAAATTCCAGACTTCTTGGCCTTGGTTTGAATAAAACTCTAAACTATTCAACTTCTGCCAGAGGTCAGAAATAGTAACTACCCCATCATTTTTTTAAGCTAGGCTGTAAGACAGCGCGAAGACTTAGATGTTTCCTCATCAAACTGAAATGAATCAGCAAGCAGGACCATGAGATTAGCACTCAACGGACCCTCCCTGTAATTGGGTTCATCATAGGGGATATTGTGAGTCGCCCCAACAATCATCATCAAATTATGAAATTTTTTGAGTATATGACAGAGGACAGGGTACCAAAAGTGGCCCATGTATTTAGCACCAAACGTTGTAATTGACAATAGGGCTCAACTTACAACTTCTTGGGTTGAATTTTTTGTGATATAAATAAGGGAAACTGTATGGATACAGGCCTAAAAAACAGAGGAAAAATAACCTTATTGCTGAGTTTTAGTATGCATCTTATACAAGCTATGTTAAAGAAAATAGCTTCCTCAATTTTCCATTACCATCATAATAAGATATACTATAGAGTACCAAGCAGGTCATGATATTCCAGGTAATGGTAGGAATTAGTGGCTTAGCATTTCAGGGGACAAACTCTTTTATTATTGTTTTTTACACCGGTTAGCAAAGGAGAAAATATGATAATAAAAAGGGAGAATTTTATGACGCTGTAAATACATCTTAAACTGATAGTTAGTTATTTTGGGGGATATTACCAATGGGGTGGTAAGAATTTGACCCTCAATAGGTATTCTTGTCATGGCTCATACTAAACTGAAAGTACTTAATCCTATCAATTACTAGCTACATATAAAAACTTTAATGAGTGGGAAAGGTAATCTATCTAATTTAATTTGACAAGTTGTCATGAATGTTGATTCTTCCATCATAATTTAATTTAACAAACTAACATTGGCATAAGTCTTAAAAAATTAAATTCTTTGTCTTAAAATAAATATATAAAAAAATAAAATAGTTAAATGATTCATAGACCAAATTGTAATACAATGAAGGAATAGGTGAAATGCGTGATCATCACCCCAAGGGTATACCAGCTAACCTGTATGCCTCATGGTCTTTGCAACGTGCCTGCCACATTTCAGAAAGCTATGGACTCTAGCCTAGGTGAATTAAGTTTAGGATTCGTTTTAGTATACCTCAATGATATCAGATTGTTCTTGCATAAATTTTCCACCATCTAGAAAACTTAGGGGAAGTATACCATTAAATAGCTAAGGCTCAGTTAAAAGAAAACTAAGAAAATGCAATTTTTACATTCTGAATGGAGTATTTAGAATACATCTTTAACACACAAGGAATATGACTAAAACCCCAAAAGATTAATGAAAAAATTGATTGAAAAGTGTTGAAAATAAACGAGATGTAAAGGATATATGGGGATGGTAGGATATTGTTGTTGCTTATTCAATGGTTTGCTCAGTTAGCCAAACCATTGATTCATTTGTAACTTAAGTGATGACTTTTCAATGGTCTGCAGAGTGTAAATGCCTTTAACAAATTATGTGCTAAATCATTCAAGCACACATCCTTTGTTACTCAGACTTTGACTGACCATTTATTGTTTGATTTGACGCCTTGTTAACAGCAATTGGATAGTTACTATCCCAACGCATTGATCATGCTGAGAATTAATCTGGTTGCTTTCTATAGACGCCCTCATTAAGCCTAGAATGAACTTTACAGTAGCAGAACACATATAGTTGGCCATCAGCTTTGCTTACAATCAATCAGTGAATACTTTTATGGAACTAAGCTTCAGGTTGAAATCTAATACGATTTATAAAATGCCTTACAATTTTAAGAGAGCCTTAAGGGCGGTTGGCAAGATGGTCTCTAAGATTTTTGGCTTCTGAATACAAAGTAATGCATCTCTCAGGTTATATCATTTTAATGGCGATGGTCTCTCTAGACTTCCTATCATTTTGGTATTGTCACCTTTATCTAACTAGATATATGAGATGATTAAGGCTCATTAATAAGAAGATGAGCAACCTACCTTTTTGAAAACTCTAGAGCAATCGCTTCAGAATACTGAGCTCAGAAATGGCATACTTTTATAGAATTGTAAGAGATGGCCAACGATGTTTATACCTTTCTCCATCTGAATGGCAATTAATGATTATACAAGACCATTAAATTCTTAACCATTTTGGGCTTACAAAGACTTTAAAAGCAGGTACAACATATTTACTGCTGTGATTCTATAAGTATTTTTAATCAGGACATCTTGACGAAGTCTCAAGTATGTCAATCTAAACAGCCCTTTATAACCTCCACTATTTATCATCTCATTAAGCCTAAGTGGGCTTGGCATACTATATCTATGAATATTATTAGACCTAGCCCTTCAGCAACTTTAATCACCAATACATCATCTTAGCTATTGAATACTTGACTAAGTGGGTCAAAGATAAACTCATATGTGATACAGGGGCAGTTAATAATGCAATGTAAAATTTATAGGTAACATTATACATTAGCATTAGCGCTCATTTTATACTAACTGATAACGGCACCACTTTACATCAAAAATTATCCCCAGACCTAGTGAACTCAAGAAAAAATTTTAAGAACCCTGGCTGCTCTCTAGTACTTTTGGACTAATGGTACTGTAGAAAAAGCAAATTGAACTTAGAGTATATACTGATTAAATTTGCTACTTTGCAACTTACACAATGGACCCATTAGGTTAGGCCACCTTTTTATAAATAAAATACCATAGCACAACGAAGTTGTCAGGACTAAGGGGTTTAGACCACTTGTATTTTATTGTTAAGGGCAGGAAACCGGAAGTTCCTGGGTGCAGGATTATAAATTTTTACTTTCCTTAGTTGGAAAGTCTTCACTCAGAGAAAAATACTTAAGCGGTAAATCCTAACTATTTTTTCATCCCTAAATAAATAGTGGTAGGCCATGTTTAACTTAAATGGCAAAAATGTAGTAAGGTTAAATTTCTTAGGGTATAATTACATGGGAGATCAGAGAGTTTTTCTTGGTAAATCTCCAAGCGTTCTGAGCTAATATCAAAACTTATATACCAATTGGGGATTATGCAGAATGTTGTTCACATCTGTCAAATGGGATTTGATTGCCATATAGCTTGGGTTTGTACCTCAATACTAGGGGGTTTCAGGTAGGTAATATTAGATTGCCCAAGTCAGGGTTTACCATGTATTAAAAATCCTTAATTTAGTTAAAATTTTCCTCAATAATAGTTTTGATATTTCAGCATATAGAGTTCAATTCCCATCATCTGACATATATTAATATCATATTTGAGAAGGAATTTTGACAACGCCCCTTTAGATCATGACGCAAAATGGGAAAATGGCCGGATGGATGGATTGTGTACATGATTTACTGCAGTTTTCTGAGAGACCTCCATGATTGAGTGTTCATTACCTCGTTTAATAATTCTGTAGGGCCCTGATCAATTGGTTCATAATTTGTTATTGCGACCTTCAGTACAATGGTGGTAGAAAAAACTAGGTCACCTGGTTGGAAGAGGTGCAAAGGTTCATGCTTGTCTTTAAAACGATTAGTTTCTCTATTAGTGGTAGCTGTAAAGTTCTCAGAGGCCAGAGCCTTAAGCTGGATAATCTCATTGGCAATGCTATGCATGGTAACTTCAGGGGCTTTAGTAGAAGCTTGATCTAACATACCTTGCACTTTATAAAACAGATAAGGATTTTTTCCATGCAACGCTTGGAAGGGCGACATATTAATTATCCAATGATAGTTTATTTCATGGGCACGTATTGCACTAGACAATTATTAATGCCAATGAATGGGGTTAGTCTTAGCCATTTTTGGAGCGTTTCAGTTAGAGTACCATTTGCCCGCTCTACCATAACATTTGTTGCAGGATGGTAGAGAGTGGAAAATACCTAAATGGATTTATCAGTTTAGTTAAACCACTCATCAGTAACGATTGGAAATTTTGCCATTATTGGAGAGAATTATGTTAGGGCACCCATACTGGGTGATGATCCAATTTATATAAAAACAGGGCGTTAGCTTTTTCCAAAGTTAAGGTTAGAAATACAGCTTCAATCCACTTAGTTATATGATCCACTGCTAGGAGGAGGAACCAATGACCATTAGAGGATCGAGGAAAGGTCTCACAACATCAATACTAATAGTGAATAATGGCTCACAGGGAAAAGACTGGATGTTGTGGTCAGGAATTAGGCCCAGCTTGACTTTTACATACCAGGCAGGACTCTAATAAATCTTAAATCAAGATTAACGTTCCTTCCCAGTAACATTGAGTCTTGAACCATTAGTAAGTTTACTGAATTCCCACATGGCCAACTTGTAGATGTCCCTCCAATAAAATGTCAGTCCAAGCTGAGGCCTGTATATAGGGAAACCATTTTTCAATATACGAGTTTTTAAAGTTTACCATTTTTAACTTAAAGATTTGTCAATTTTTTTGTTAATTCTTTTTATAGGGTCAGATTTCTTTTTACATAAATGTGATGAGGTTAAGAGGTTCTAGTGTCAACCCTCCTCAGGCTTGGTAAGAGTTAATATGGGGAGCCAGTACAAGAAATCTACATTTTGAGTGGATGGGCCATGGTTAATGAATAATGGTAAAATCGTAAGTTTGAAGTTTTAACGCCCATCAGGCTAACATCCCATAAGGATCATTCATTTTTTGTAGCCATCATAAGGAAACACAATTGGTAATTAAAGTAAAATAATTCCTGTATATATAGGGTCAAAAATTCTTAATAGCCTGTAGGACTGTCAGACATTTGCCCTTGACTCTGAAAAATAAAAATGTGGTAGGTCAAATCCAGCTGAAAAGGGGAAATGTCGGCCCATTGCGATTCTCTGATGCCCTTAAAATTGATTTAAATGATAATGTTGAGAAAATAGGCCTAAATTCCCTGGTCAATCCTTAGTGGAATCACGTTAATTGGGGTAACACTAGTTCAAAACCCCTAAGGGCATCCAACGTAAAATTGAGCAATAGGATTCCTCCAATCCCACAATGGACTTCAGGGCCATCATCAGAAGGCACTCCCCCATCAAAGTCCTTTGATGCACCTATGTGGGGACCCCCGTTTATGGGTTTGGCAGGGGTCCCCCAAGGTGCAAGAAATTTATCAGGTGGTGATTGGCTCAAGTTCATAAAATTTTTTCCTCATGGGTACTTTTAACCGATCAAAACTCCTCTTCTTTCATTCTGCTGCCTTAAAGTGAGTTTCTCAAGTTATGATACGCTATTCATACATATTTTCTAATTAAGATTAGGTTAAGCTATTCTTAACATATCCCTGAATTCCCCTTGATCCAAAAATTACTGTAAACACTAAATGGTCAGATATCAAGGGGGATTATTTTCCACTTTACTCTCATGCTTAAACAAAAACATAAAAGCCTAATATTTATAAGTGCTTTATTTTAAAATTTATATAAATCTTTGTGGAATTCCAGCAGCATAAAAGCACCAGTGATCCAAAAAACAGCAAGTTTCCCAAAAGAACAACTAAGCATTTGCTTTCCATAACGCTATAGTTGCATTTGGCTCTGGTTAAGGTCTTGCTATAGTAGGTGATTGAATGGTCCAGTTAGTTTTCATCATGCTGAGACAGTATAGCCCAATAAGTATATTGCTAGCACAACAATAAGTAGAAAGGGTTTATTAAAGTTGGGATGCAATAGTACTGGTGAATGGGAGAAAGCTGTGCATAATAGGTCAAAGGCCTGTTGTTGCTCTTTATTTAAATTTATTGTGGGGAAGGCCGACCATGGGACGGACACTTCCAAATATGACTCAGACGAGACAAAACTCAGTACCAGGTGAGGCACCCCAGAGAAGCGATGCTATCTCTTGTTGCCAGCGGGAACGCCACTTATGGGAAGGGGGAGGGAACGTGTGTAGGGGGCGTAGCCACTATTGAGCACGTGTGGAGGAAGGGGTCTGATTTGATGAACCAGACTGGGAACCAGGAGGAGACCAGCTGCCGGCGACGTGGTGGGAGATATCCAAACATCCACGCTTGAAAGTGATCCACCAAATGAGACCGGAATCTGTGGACAGCTTCAGGGAGGGTGGGGATGGATCCAGCGATGGCATCCAAGACAATCGTGTGGATAGTCCACATGGCGATTGCAACCACCAGAGCACGAAGGGAGGGTGGGAGGGGAGGCCATTGATGAAGCAAACATATCTCTTGACAGACTGAAGGGATGTGTTTGATCCTGGCCTAGCAGACGTTGGACTTCGCGCCATATTACTTTAGAGGTGGGCACTTCTCCAGGCGGTGAAACAGCGTTCCATACTGGCCACACATGACACAGGATGAGTGTAAAGCATTAGAGCGCTCAGCTGTACGATACACCCGCCTCAGGCAGCGCCACACATGGGAACGGACTTGAGGCTGCAACAGAGGATGGTGTGCGTATTTCCAGATAGTCTTTTGGGTCTCAGTGGAATAAGGGATGTCCATCATGTCCAGGTAGTCCACCCTGGATAGGACTTGGGGTCGAATGGGGATCACGCCATCATGGATGGGTAGCCCCTGTACCTCTTGTGTGAACTGAGGAGAGGGGCGGCCTCTTCAGGTTGCATGTCCACTAATACGAATTCTCCACTCTGCGCTTTGCATGGAGAGTAGGATTCGTTTGTAGTGGGTTTTGGTCCCGTGAGGACCTGTGGCTGATGTGTGTGATGCGAGGTATTTCATCAGGGAGTGGGGGTTTGATGGATTGTTGAGGCCCAAGGCTTGGGAGAAGTTGGAGTGGGCCGCGCAGGACCAGTGTTGGGATGGGAGTGTAGGAGCAGTGACAGCCGCAATCCAGGTGCCTAGGATCTTGGCGGCATGGGCTTTGAAGTCAAGTAGGCCCATGCCACCATGATGATGAGGGCCAAACATGACCTCTAGCCGTACTGGTGGAGGGCGGCCTGACCAAAGCCAACCTTGTAGCAAAGCATACAGGGATTTGAAGAAGCTTGGGGAGAAGGGGATGGCATGGGCTCCAAACCAGACTTTGGATAGGAGCATAGAGTTGGCAAGAACAACCCTGCCAGTGAGGGTAGTAGGGTGGGCTCTGAGAGAGGCGATTCGCTTCGTCACGTTGTCCAGTATATGGCCCTCCATTACTGCTGACGCGTATCCTCCTGCCTCCAACCACACGCCCAGATGGCGTACCGGTCCTATGGTAGGTCGCGGCACAAGGGGAGCACCAGTGGAGCGGTGTGTTTTGAGTTAGTAGAGCGTGGACTTGGGCGAGCAGCTGGGCTGGGTTGGGAACTACTTGCTGGGGCCCAGCAGTTCTGAAACCGACCAAGGAGGATGGTTTCAGTTTTGGAGGCGTTCAGTGCCGCGTTGCTTACCCAGGAATATTCCTGGATGAGGGCTTCAAGCGCGCGTGCATCTTTATTATTAGACACCCCCACCACGCAATCATCTGCAAATGCCACCATCTTGACTGGGGTTTGGCCTGGCACATGGACCCTGTGTGTTGGGCATTCATATTTCGCAGTAGTGGGTCAAGGCTGAAGTTGTATAAGAGTGGGCTCAGGGGGTCCCCTTGTCGCAGGCCCCTTTGAGGATGGACTACTTCCGTTAGGAAACCTGGGCTGCGCACAGCCATTGTTGCAGATTCCGTGAGCAGCATCACCCAGTTAATGAAGCGGGGAGGTAGGCGGAATTGATGGAGGCAGGCCCTAAGGTATTCCCAGTTTACTCTATCATAGGCCTTTTGTTGGTCCAAGAATACAAGTGCCCCAGAGGCTGTGGACTGACACACATTAGCCACAGAGTGCACGTTATCCCAAATTGACCTTCTGGGGATGAAACCAAATTGTTCTGGAGAGATGGTGGCAGATGCTACAGTCCCTAAACGGTTAGCCATGATTTTTGTTAAAATTTTGGTGTCTGTGTTTGTTAGAGAAATGGGGCGCCAGTTGGCTAAGTCTAGCCTATCCTTTCTTGAAGAGTGTGACTGTAAAAGCCTCATGTCCTCCTGGTAGGAGGCGCGTTTCCAACAGGCTTTGGTTGAGTGAGGCTAGTAGCAATGTGGATATGTATTTAAAATATTTTTTGTGGAACTCATATGGAATGCCATCTGGGCCTGGGCATTTTTGGTTTGGCACACCGCGAATGGTAGTCCATAATTCGTTTGGAGTAATTAAATTCATTATTTCTGGGTATTGGAAAATGGTGCGGATATGAGCTCTGTTGAGAAATTCTGCCATTTCAGCCAGCTGAATTGGTTCAGCTCGGTATAACTCAGAGTAATATCTTTGCATTTCGATTGCCACTTTAGCCAGTGTGTCCACGATAGAATTATCCGATCTTCACACCTGTGTGCAGGCCACGCTCTGGCATGGTGCAAAAATTTTTTTGAAGAAGTATGCGGTGCACTTGTCGCCTTTAGTGATGTGTGTGGCCCTGTATTGGACACAAACCCGATGTTTGTGTTGCCTTTCAAGTGCATTAAGGTGGGCTGCTGCCTCCGCCCACTTCTGGCCCCATGCAGGGCTATATCCTGAGGCTGGAATGTTGGACTCCAAGTGGGCCAATTCCGCCAGCGCGCGCGATATAACCACCGATGTGGCTCGTGAGCGTCTGGATGAGAGATGGTGATAGTGGCGGATGGTGTCTTTTATGAAAGTTGCCCATGTGGAAATGGGGTCCGCACAAAATGGTGCAACAAACAATTTTGCCAAAGTTGCCTCTTCCACCCACGTGGAAAATCCTGGCGACGCAAGCTCTGGGGGGCGGATTTTGCACCAATGTGGGGCCTTTGCAACTGTGACGGGTAAGTGGTATGTTATTGAGACCAGTCGGTGGTCAGAGAATGACATTTTTGTTGTCTTGAAGTGGGAGATGTGGGGTTGGAATTTCGCCGGTGCTAGAATAAGGTCAATGCGGGTCATGGACCTTAATTGGCCATTGTGGATATGGGGACACATCATGTTTTCGAGCAGTGGGGCATGTCATGGCAGCGCATCCATTAACCCAAGGGTGGCTTTTAGAATGCGTAGTTCTACGTGACCCTGTGGGGCGTGGGGTGAGGGCGGCCACCGGTCCATTGGTGAGGTTAGCCAACAGTTCATGTCACCGATTAGGAAAGAATTGGGGGGTAGTGGGAGGGATTTGACCGACGAGAAAAATTCCCAACGCTCTTGTGCACCGTTTGGGGCATAAATGTTGACGATTGTGTGTGCAACATCAGCCCATGAGAAGGTGACAATGAGCACTCGGTCATTTAGAAATGTTTCTGAAGATGTAAATTTGAAAAAATTGTTTTTCCAAATTAGCACCCCACAGTGCTTCGACCAAAAGGATAGGGATGGTAGGAGCATTGTTTTCCAAGCATCCTTGGAACCTCGTGGACAGTGGGTTTCCTGGATGGCCAGTATATCCACGGGTAAATTATTTTGTAAAAAACTCAGTTTCCTAGCCCAGGATGGGGAGGCCTTGAGTCTGGCGATATTCAGCATCCCTAGAGTGAAGGTTTCCCCCATTGCACCTTAGGTGCGAGGGGTGGGCCCCCTGGCCCACCAGCCTCTTCCAGGTCCCCACGGGCTTTCACAGCAGCGCGGGTATTAGCAGCAATGCTATCAGGGTTATTGTTAATTTTTGCGGAAAGAGTCACGTTGGCTTTGGCCTTCACTTTTTGTTTTCCCAACATTGGACGAATTTTTTGCGGTGCAGATAAGTTCGGTGCACCGTTGAGTGGGGCAAAAAAAATTTTTTTGGTTGGGATAGGTCCCAAGTCAGTTTCAACTGGGGCTTGGGTGCAGCGATTGGGTGAGATTGAATCTCCCATCAGATCCTCAGATTGAGTGGCCCATTTGGCTTGGGCCTCCCAATCTGATTGGGTGATGGATTCCCGAGTTGCTTCCACTGCGAAGGTCTCCATGTCCTCCTGGCGTTGTGAGTGTGGGATGGTGGTGGTGACCTTGGCCGCTTCCTTGGCTGCAGTCCTATGGGCCTGCTTGGCCTTCTTCCGCTCCTGCAGGGAGATGGGCTTTACCAATAGGTAGCAGCCTTGTGCTCCCCACAGGAAAGCCTCTTTGGTGCTTGCGGTTGGTTCATAGTGCGCCTCTCCGCTGGCCATGGCTGCCAAGGGGTGCTCTTGGAATGTAACGCCCTCTT
Source organism: Massospora cicadina (assembly GCA_022478985.1). NCBI lineage: Eukaryota > Fungi > Entomophthoromycota > Entomophthoromycetes > Entomophthorales > Entomophthoraceae > Massospora > Massospora cicadina. The sequence goes on from JAKSZP010014702.1 coordinate 110,452, forward strand.
TAATGGGGCATGCGTGTGCCTTATGGCCAAACGCATCACAGTGGGTGCAAATGGGGGGCGCGCTGTCCACGGTTACCCAGAATGGGTGGGTGGTGTGCCCTGCGATATCAATAAAGGTGGAGTGTGGGATCTGGGTTAGGTCCTTCACGATCTCCTCAGTTGGGGTCAGAACTGCGATGGCTTTGCCGGTGCACAGGTGTGGCATCAGTGTGAAACGTTGCATTTCAAAAGATTGTATTTCACTGTATATGGCGAGACCATCTTTCAGGTGTTGCTCCAAAATGTCACGTTTTACCGTAGTAGGCAAAAAGTCAAACGTGAGGAAAATTTGGTTTGATTTTGTCCATCTGGTGCATTTAGTTTTGATGACCCATTGCCCTTCCAGGAAGTCGACCACTATGCGCACCACTGCAGCCTCGTCTGCTACTAATTTGCTTTCAAAACCTAGGTCCAGCCAACCACGCGACATGGAGTGAGGTGCAATGTACACCGCGGTTGGGAAAATTTTGTGTACATCTTCACAAAATTTTTCCCATAGGGCCGTTTTTTGGATGTCCAGATACACACGGACTCCGAATTCCACCGACAAAAGTGGCTGGGAATGTGGCGTATTGATGTACTGGTTGCATCATGCTTGCCACGTGAGTATCTCTGGGGAAAAGTGACCGCCAGTTTTTTAGATTTTTTTCTATTCCGCCAGATTCCCTGGGGCGTTTTCAAACGTTAGAGGCCGCGGGCCTTCCGCCTGCTCCTCTTGCCTTGCTTGCCCAACTGCTCCCAGACATGGGCGCAGACTAATCCCCTCTATGAGATTATCAAACTAGATTTAGTCTTAAATTGAATGGGTTGCAAAAGTGTTTGCAATGAGAAAGAAAAGTTATTAATGGGTTTTATTGGATATAACGTTTTTATTATTGGACCATCTCTAAATAAGATGCCTGTTGTTGCTCTTTCTTTCATTGGAAAGGTATACCCTTCTTAAATAAATAATTAGAGTATCAGAGGTACTGGCAAAATGGGGAATAAAATGCATAAAATCCAATAATCTTCAAAAAAACCTGTACTTTTTAGTAGGAATATAGGGGGCATCTTAGAATTATCCATAACCTTATTGTCCATTAGGAATATTCCAGATTTGACTACTTTATGGCCCAAAAAATCCATTTCTCTCTGAAAGAAGGAGCATTTTGACAGCTTTAGTTTTAACGAGGCATGTCATAACTGCTGGAAAACTTGCCATAGATGATCTAGGTTCTCAGTAAAGGTTCTAAAAAATGGTAACATCATCAAGATAAACAAGCAAACAGGAACGTTTCAAATCACCTAAAAGTCCGTCCATGGCGCGTTGGAAGGTATAGGGGCGTTACATAACCCCTGCGGCATTTGAGTGGTCTTGAATAGTCCTTTACTTGAGATGAGGGAACTTTTTACAATCCTCTGCAACAAAACAACTTGCCAGTACCTGAAGGTAAGATCCATAGCCAAAAATAGTGAGAAACTTGACATTAAGCATAACAAATTATTTATATGTGGAAGTGAATAGCTTTCTTTTCATGTGATATATTTGAGGCGGCAATAATCCATTACAATATGATGGCCACCATCCTTCTTTTTTTATTAATAAGAATGGGGAAGCTCTTGGGCTTCTAGAAGGCATGAGTAACCCAGATTCTGATAGTTGCTGTAACTCTAAGGACACCTGCTCTATATTGACTTTAAATTATTGGTATGGCCAAGATTTAAATGGAGGGTGAGCCTCAGTCTCAATTTTGGTGAGCAACCCCAGACATTTTTTAGTCCTTTGGTCCCAAGGAAAAAAATCGCCATACTCCTTGAGGAGGTCTTTGACGTTCTGGCGTATATTAGGGGTTAGATTGTTTCCATTTCTACTTAGGCCAGAGCTATGGTGAGTAGGGGATTGAATCCTAAATTTTGTAAAAGAGCAAAATCAACTCAATTTATCAAACAAATTTAATGGGACATAGTTTTATGTAATTAAAACGGAAAAGCTTAGGACTTAGAGGGCTTGATTTGTTAGATTCCTTAGTAAGTATGAGATTTATTTCTTTAGGCAGGATCAAAAGTCCCAGGGAAGATTAACGCTTCTTTGATTAAATAATTTGGGTGTTGTCAGAACAATAGCAAGTTAAGTTTAGACTGGCCCGCCAGTCTGGATGCCCAAACGCCCAAATGGCAAGCCCAAATGCCGGAGGCACTGATGCTTGAACAACGTTAAATTGAGATGTATGAGATTTCAAGAGTGAGCTCCAGTGCGCATAAATGTAAATATATATCTGGAAACATATTAAGCTATCACTACCCCAGGGCCCGTGGGCTTTGGTGTTGAAAATATGGAGGTTGAAATTGGGAGTTTGTATTTTGTCATGGGATAAAAATTAAATTTGGAAAAAGCGATTTTATTGGAAATCAAAGAGAGAAATTCAACTGTCAATTTTCTCCGCGTGTTACAACTGTTAAATAGATTTTGGTTTGAGGAATAACTGAGCAAAGCTTGGGATTAGGAGCCTCAAGATTCTCTAATCTGGCGAACATTGGGTGAGGGGGAATTCGAATATTTGGAACTGACTTCAAAAATGTTAGCTGCAGACCAAGTCACTGTTGGATTGTTCACAGACGTCTAAATTGCTGATTTTCTTTGGTTTAAATGGCTAGAGTGACAACATCTTATCTGATGGGCAATGGGAACCTCCAAAGGCCACCCCATGTAGGGACAGTCCCTTGAGTTCAGGAACGGGTTTGTGACGCCCAACCCATCTGCACCTGAGCTCTCTAGCATCCGTTGGACCTAAAAGATCTGTTGTACTGGGGTTTATTACTTCTGGAGAGGAATTTGAAAAGGCGTCAGCCATTCCTAATGGCCCAATTCCATCAGAAATTTCCCCTAATGATTTGACATTGGGAAAATTCTTCATAGATTGTACATGACCATTGGGCTTTGTTCTCAAGATGTATGGGGCGGGTTTTGAACCTACAACAATATTTTCCAATGGCCAAATGCGATAGAGTTTTGCCAAAGATTCAACACTAGAGGCTTTGGTTACTGGAAATGTGTGCCCATTGGGCTTTGTTGCTAAAGATTTTCAATTGTCAACTATTAACATCAAAGATTTGCGTTATTAATTGTACTTGGCTCCTTTGCCTAATGCGGGTGCAATTCATTGCCAACTTGCTACAAATTCCTTAATTGCTCCATTAATTCTTCAGATGTGAGAGCTGGGGTTGGGGGCAGAATCCTCAAAGGGTACACTGTCACCCACCACTTGTCCAATACATGAGCGAGATTGCCCTGGATGACAAGGGGGCTGCAGGCCTTCTTGGCCCCTTCTTGGATGGGAAAGGGATCAACACCAATCCAAATGGAGAGGGAGCTCCACAAGACATTACTCTTCCCTTTTTCAAAAGGGGGCACCACTTGGGAATTTAGCGAGGGCCACATTTTTATGGGCCTTTGGCAACTTAGTCATCTTTAGCATAGCAACCTTTGGGGAGGACGGAGAGCATCTTGGTGGGGAAATGGAAAGCCCCAATGAGCTCCAAAAAGTTATGCAATCCTGCACGCCAATCCAGCTATTCTCATAGGCTTGAGATTCTTTCCATTTGATAAAATACTGGATTGGCCTGCGAGATTGCCAGGTTTCCAGGATATTCTCAACCCCAGCTTTCTCCACGCCTTTGATTACAATGGACTCTGGGTCTGTTGATATTGTTTTATAATTGGGGACAGCTGAGAGACCTGAAACACCGGATGTTGCTTTCAGTTGAATGGCAACTTCAGGCGGAATTCACTATGAATTAAGTCTTCTACCATCAAATAGAGACCCAAGTGTTTACTTGCAAACTTACGTGTGTGCACCTGCATCTGCAAGTGGCGCATGTCAGACATGACATATGACCTAACAGTTATATCATAAGCTGGGAGCCACTTCTGATCTGAAAACTGTTTGTAATAGATTAAGGCCTTAGTTAAGTGTACCTGAACCAAGGACTGGGTATACTGAGTATGCTTGGAATGGTGTGCAGCAGCTGGTACATCTGGATGAAGGTATGATTAACCAAAAAAAGAAGGATTGTAACCCAAGGTTGCTTCATATGAGGAGAAGCCTATGAACGCATGTGCTCCATTATTGTATGTAAACTGGGCAAGGGGAAGATTGTCCGCCAAGATATCCTGAGCTGCTGAAGCGTAGAATATATGTGATGCTCCAGGTTCTGATTACCTCATTTTGTTTGATCATCAAACTGTGGATGGTACGCAGTGGAGCTGCAGAACGTAATCTTCAAGATTGCCAAGAGCTCATTCCAAAACTGCACATAAATTGGGGCTTTGGCCACTGAAAATTTCCTATGGGAGGCCATAATTTGAGAACACATGACGCACATATAGGCGTGCAGTCTATTTGGAATTAATGGAGGAGTAACATGAGATAAACAGGGACAAATTTTGTATTGCGGTCTACAACCACCAAAACTCTGTGAACCCCTTGGAGCTGGGTAGCTTAACTATAAAGTCCATGAACACCAATGTCCACGGACGCTCTGCCTGCTACTAGGGTGCAGAAGACTATTACTACCCAAACAGTCCGATTTGCCTTCACGTAAGTCATGAAATCTATGATCCAGGCTGGAATTATTTTTACAAGCCAGGCTAGTTATAGGTACGCTTAACCAAATCAATGCATTTCTTGTTCCCAAGGTGACCGACTGCAAGGGCATCATGATGTGCTTGAATGAAGTCAGCTTAAAGGAGAGGAGGACCCTCACCTGTAACCTAAACTGGATGATCTATTTGGCAAAAGAATATAAGAAATGCTTGGAAGCAGGAAAAGACAACCGCTACAAAAGGTCCACCCCTACTGCACAAGTCAACTGTGCAGCTAAGACCTACGACATCAAGGGCGCATCTGGAGCTAAGTCAACTGCTAAAACCATAGGAGGTACAATGGACATTATCTGGGTGGGGCAATGACTGTGACAAGATACGCCTCATCTAAGTCAGCTGGGCAATGCGTGGGGTATGGCTTAGGAAGTCAGTAAGGACATTAAGTGCTCCTTTCACAAACTAATATGAGAAATTGAAGCTACAAAAGTCCTGGTAGGTCTGGGCTTATCAGTGCACCAACTTTTGTGGTTTGCAAAAATAGAGATGAGCTTAGTTTTTAATCCTTACAGTCAGCTCACGAAGAGCACCCTGCAAGAGGTATTGCAAATGGGTCAAGGCCCAAGCCACGGCTGCCAACTTTTTATCATAGATGTCCCAGGATTGCTCAGTGGAAGAAAACTAGCAGGAAAATCAATTAATTGGATGTTCCAAACCATTATGCACCTGAAGCAAGACAGCCCCTACCACGGCAAAAGATGCACCACATTCTACTTTATAGGGCTTGGAAGGATCTTCGCGCTTCAGGATGGGGGGTGACAAAAGCACCTCCTTGATTAAATTGAATACCTGCTAGCACATGGGCGTCCAGAAAAAGGGGATTCTCTTGCCTGTGAGTGGATGGAGTGTGGCAGATAACTAGGGAAGATTGGGGGAGAATACTTTCAGGAATATGATGGTACCCAAGGAGCTCCTCAATCGCTTCTGTGTTATTGGATTAGGACACTCACGGATGGCATCCAATTTGATGGTCAGGATACCATAACCATCGTTAAGACAAGATGCCCAAAAAGGTGACTTTAACTTGATAAAATTTGCATTATGATGACTTGATGAACAGACCCGCCTTATGCAAGGCAGACACCACCGCCTCCAGGTCCTTCTCATGTTGTTTGGGAGTAGGGGAGTAATCAAGATATCTTTAACATATGTGCCTGCGCAGGTGAACCGGATGTCAACCAGCACATTATTTATTATCCTTTGAAATATTTCAGGTGCATTTTTAAGCCAAAAGGGCATTACCCGAAATTGGAAGATTTATTTTTCGTCCAGATAGCAGTAAGCCATTCTTGGCCTTCCTTTACTCATATTTTGATTAAAGACACTAGCTAGATCAAGTTTTAAGAACACATGTGACTTGGAAATCTCTTGGTATTTTGTCTGTTCCAAAGGCTTGGGTAATGATCGTGAACAAAAATTTTGTTAAGATGGCTGTATTCCATGCAGGGAAGAAGGGATCTTCTGCCTTCTTAGCAAAGACAATGGGGGAGGCAACAGGAGATATTTCTTGGAACAACCAACCCTTCTTGAGCATGTCATCCAACCATGCATTGAGGGCAGCCTCCTCCTCTGCTGAATGCAGGTACAGTGGGAAGTTTATGTTCACCACCTGCATTATGGTCTGGAAACCCAAATCAAGCTCTGTATGCGGGAGAAGACATTCCACCTTCTCAGAAATTGAAAAATACTTTGATATATCATAAATGCTTCTGGAAAATCTGGCAGAAGGCCTACTGGGGAAACTAGTGATGTGATTAATCTATGACCTTGAGTCTTTGTAAGGGCATCCAGTAAGGGAAACTCGCCCTCCGTCTGAGCATTTCTAGAATGACAGCATATTATAGACAAGGCGAATCCTTACATGCTTCCAATGCCACCATCCAACACTCAAAATTACTGGTAACACGTGGTTAGGCATTGCTGAGAAACAATAGCAAAAATTAAAGTACTAAACTGAGAAGGGTACTGGGCGCCATACTTTGCATGATGGCTGGAGGTCAACATAGTAACCATCACTGCAGGACCCAAATCCAGGTCAATATCGAGATGGTGGGCCAACTCTGGACTCAAAAATTACCTGCTGCTCCAGTGTCAACCAAGGCCTTGAAGGAAACCTGATGTGCTTTGAAAATAGTTTCTATTGGCAATAAAAGTTAAGCGCAATTTTGTACATTGGTGGATACAATCATTTCTGCAGACACTTTTTTTTTTTAGTACTAGATGGTCCCAATCTGCAGACACTTTAAGATTGCAAAAACAAGTGAACCCAAGCACATTAGCTCAGGTGCAGGGGCGGTATTAGGACCTAGGACTTATATAGATACTAAATACAGCGTTAGGAACAAATCTAAGGCCAAGTTAGCAATTCCAATCATGAAGTTCCCATTTTGAGGGTGAACTGAGGAAAAAGTAGAGGGTAATGAAAAAAGTTAACCATGCAGGAATTCCTCCAAAGCCATCCAGGAACTGCTTATAACTTTTTGTTAATTGACCAAACAATCCTTTAAAGGCAGGCTACTGATTGAACATTTATAAGGAAGGTGGTAACCACTGTGGCACCATCTCAACAAAGAGGGTGAAAATGGCTGGAAATAATTAAAGGTTGATTATATCAGGAAAGCGGCAAGTTAAGTTTAGATTGGCCTGAAAGCTGGATGCCTAAACATCCAAATGGCAAGACCAAATTCCAAAGGCATTGCTTCTTGAACGGCGTTAAATTGAGCTTGAAAATATTTCACCATCAAGCGCAAATAGGCCATAAATGTAAAAAGATACCCTGCAACAAACCAGGCTATCATGGCCCTAGGGCCTATGAGTTTTGGTGTCAAAAGGAAGGAGATTGGATTTGGGGGCTTAAATTTCATCATGGGATAGAAGTAAACTTGGAATATAGGATTTTATTATAACTTAAAGATAGAAAATCAACTATCAATTTTCTCAATGCGTTATGACAGCTTAGATAGATGGTTAATTTGGAGAATAACTTAGTAAAAGTTGGGATTGGGGCCCTCAAGAATTGCCTAACCCAGAAAACTTTGAGTGGGGGTGAAAAATATTATTTGGAACTTACTTCAAAATTGTCATCATCAGGCCAAGTCACTGTTGGTTTGTCCACAGACGTCCAAAATGCTGTTTTTCTTTTTTTGATGGCTAGAGTGACAGCATCTTGCCCAACGAGCAATGAGAACCTCTCAAGGCCACCCCATTTAGGGACGGTCCCATGAGGGTAGGAACAGGTTTGTGACTCACAACCCACCCACATCTGAGCGCTCCAGCATCCGTTGGACCAAACGAGAACTGTTGAACAAGGGTTTTGATAATTCCAGGAAAAGTTTTGGAAATGGCGTCAGATTTTCTAAATGGCCAATGTCATTGGTAATTTCCCCTTTGATTTATACATTAGGAGCATTCTCAATAGAATGTACATGCACGTTGGGATTGGTTACTGAGATTTCTGGGGCGGGTTCCAAACCTGCAAAAATATTTACCAATGGCCCAATGCCATTGGTCAGTTTTTCCAAGGATTAAACACTAGAGGCATTGTTTACTGGAAATGTGACCCAGTGGGCTTTGCTGCCAAAGTTTTGCAATTGCTGACTATTAATGTCAAAGGATCACTGTTGTTAATCATACACGGCCCTTTGCCCCATGCAGTTGCTAATTCATTAAACAACTCGCTACAGAAAACCTTAATTCTCCCATTAATTCTTCAGATGTAAGAACTGGGGTTGGGGCAGAAACTTCAAATGGTATGACATCACCCACCACTTTTTCACCGCATGAGCGAGATTGCCTTGGATGACAAGGGGCTGCCTGCCTTATTGGCCCCTTCTTGGATGGGAAAGAGAACACCTCCTTATCCAAACTTAAGAGGGCGCTCTTTAAGACTTACAGGTGTCCACTTAGATCCAAAACTTGATTAGGAGAGATAAAAGTCTTGATCCCCATATTATAAATACTTGTGAGCCAGACGGTATTTATAATTCTATGTGGGGCATACAGAGGGATCTTATCTTCAGAAATTCACAACCTCAGGAGGTAACTTAGTTTCACCTACTAAGACTTTCATTTAATTGAAGTCAAATAAGCAACTCATAATAACTTATTATAACGTAATAGTGGGAGTATAATTAGAGGCTTTTTTAAATTGGAGAGGTAAGGCGGAATACGCCCAATTGCCTTAGTAGTCCCATATTACCTGCCATCCCATATTCAGATTTGTGAATTGATTCTGGAGTTATTTTTATTTTCTGGATAAGTTGGGAGGATATAATGTTAGCCGGTGAGCCAGTATCAATTATTGGAAAAACTTTAACATTATGAACGACTACCTCTACTCAAATCACCAAAGATAAACTGAGAATTAACAGTTATTAAACTTTCATGGGGGATTTGTAGTAAAGCAATCGGAGGATTTTGCCGCAGCTAAGCTCAGGGATCTTATATGCTTTTAAAGTTTTATCTGCAAATTCTCGGCTTTCCATAGAGGAACTGACCTCTAAGGTTTGTTTGGGTAAATGACCAACATAAGAATAAGAAAGCTGAAGATCTTTATTTCCTTAAATATAAAAGGGGTACTTTGACAACTGCAGGCGCCACTACTCAAAGCATCCTGAGGTGCTAAGCATAGAAAAAGAGCTAGTAAAAGGGTCCTGAGGCACTTGATTTCCGTCACCATAGAGAGCCTCCTGCCCTATATTGAATAATCTTTTGCCAACTACGTTGGAGGATGTAACAAAGCTTACAGTATGGTTGGTTCTTTTGCAAAAAGTGCAGAAAAATTTGGGGTTAGGCGACTTAAGGGGTGTAACCACTAGCACAAAGGGCTAAAGCTTATTATCACTAAAACGAGGGGGCCCAGTAGATTTGAGTAGGTCTTCTGGAATCTCCAAAATGGCTTCTTTGATATGGAGTAAAGACATCAAGCTAGATTCCACCGCTTTAAGATAAAGTAAGATACTAGCATATTTCCTAAATGATGAAAACGTGGCAGTGATAGCGTCATCCAAAGTAATAATTTTCTTAATCCAAAGTTTGAGCCTTACAGTAAAAATGTTGAGCGAACTCAGTGATAATTTCCCCTGATTAAGGCCTATTCTCATAAAAGTCTTCTTTTTATTGTATAAAGTTAGGTCGCTACCGAATTCCCAAATCAATGCAGTCTTGGCGTCATTCCAGGTACAGCAATAAATTAAATGAGGTATCATAATGCCTTGAGCGACTTGACTAAGACAGTTAGTTAGGTTCTTGAGCCATTGGATCTGTGGCTTCTTCCATAGCACATTTGTAACAAGAAAGGAAAAAGAAGATACTCCCTTCTCCTGGGACTTATTTCCCTTTTTACGCCGGTTTAAATGTGCCACTGGGAGGGGTTAAAGGCCAAACAATGCAAATTGACACCAGGGTCTGTTCTTATCTGAAGAAGAACTTCTAACACTGGAAGATTTGTGAGGATGGAGAGCGTCCATATGACTTTGTAAGTCATTTATATCTTTAATTATTGATTCTACCCGACCATGGACGGCATAAATGGCCGATTTGATGGCAACATGTGGGTTTATCTACCAAATTTTGCTTTTTTTCGGTATTTGAATCCTAAAGTTTGATTTGGCATTGCTTAATGGCAAGAATTTTTGCTCCATCTCATGTATCAAACTAGGTAAATTCTCACCGAAATTAAGACGTTTCTGATCCAGAGAGGGATCTGAAGCAGAATTGGTATTGCTCATTGTAATTATAATTACACTGTGAACTCAGGGTATAACTGGCAGGGAGCAACCGTTTTCTCAGGATTAAGGAGTCTAGACCAGTTGTCCTTTTATTGTTAAGGCCAGGAAACCTGAAGTTTCTGGGTGCTGTACTATAATGTTTTACTTTCTTTGGCCAAAAATTCTTCAGTTAGGGTAGAGTTTCTTGAGTGGTAGTTTCTTTCTATCTTTTCATCCCTAGATAAATAGAGGTAGACTAATATAACTTAAATGGCAAAAAGAGAGTAGGTTTTGTTTGCTTAGAACATTATTATATGCGAGATCAGAGAGTTTTTCTTGGTAAATCTCCAAGCTTTCCAAGCTAAGATTTATACTCATTATTAATTAATCAGGTATTATGCGGTATGTTGTTCACATCTGTCAAATGGAATCCAATTGCCACATTGATTGGGTTTGAATCCCAATACTAGGGGATTTTAAGTAGGTGATATTTGATCACCAAAATTGGGGTTTATCCCCAAATATCATAAGGCCTTGAATTTCGTCAGGGATTATCCCAAATAATAGTTTCACCCCTTTCAGCGAATTGTGTATGATTTCCATTATCTGGCACATGAAAATCTCTTATTCAGACAGGAATCCTAACAGAGGTTTTACCCTTTCAACTACTCTATGGCTGACAACATGCCTTGCCACCCCTAAAGCATTCTAATGTAGAAGATGAAGACTGAGTTTGACCTGAGGGTACTTCGATCAATTAGTTATGGAACTAACCAAAATTCAAACTAAAACCTATGGTGCATCTTTAACTCATAAGATCAACCAAAAAGTTAAAATGACGTTTACCAAGGTACGTTGCATTAGTTCAAAGAGGGTGACTAAGTAATGTACAGTGGTACATATGGATTTGGATAAAAACACACGATAACCATTCTGTGAAAAGGATCTTATCTAATCCAAGAATGGTCTTTTTATGACATTTATACCATCAAGCACTTGTCCAGTAGGAGGAACATTAGCTTTGTTTGTGCATAATTGTTGATTTCCTATCATTATCTCAAACCTTGTAATGCCCAGCAGGAAACATGGCTACATAATGCTGGCGCCTATATTAATTTTATAGAACTAGCTACCTTGAAATAAAGCTAAAAATTAAAAATACACTACAAGGTAGGATGTGCTAGTATTATTAAGAGTTAAAAGAGAAAAATGATTTATTAAGGTTTAGAATTTAAGTGAGCATTTATACTACTAAATCTGCAATATAGTAAGTTCATAAAGGTTAAAATCATTATCATACTATCAGGACCAGTAAATGATTAATAACCAATTAATTAAATTGATCAATTCGATTCAAGCTTTTGATGCTACCTTAATCGTTTTAATAGAAACAGTATTTGATAAATTAGAATTGTATAAACTTGGTAATCCATAAAGATTATATTACGTAAAATCCTGATAAATCCAATTTCAAGATAGCCATATAGACAGGTGTACTCCCAGGAACTTGAGTCCTGAAGCTATAAAAAAGTGTCAACATTACCTCATGTGGTCCAGTAGTTGGCACAAGAGGTGTCAACCACAAAGTAAAGAACTGGAAGCACCCTAAAATAAGACTTCCTTTTGTATAAGACCAGCAGGAAACAAGGCTACAAATTGCTTACGCTGTACTATCTCAATAGAACTAGCCACCCTTAACTAGAGCCAAAAATCCAAAATACAAAACAAGGTAGTATACACTAGTTTTAAGAGTTCAAAGGAATAATAATTTGGTAATGTTAGATTTTAAGTCTAAAACATCTATACTACTAAATCTGCAAATAAAAATCCATAAACTTTGAACTTTATTATTGACTAATCAGCATCTGCAACTATTTACATATCAATTAATTAAAATTGATCAAATTGATATAAGCTTCTAAATTCCATCTTGATCATTTCAATTGTATCATTATTTTCTGAATACGATTGGTCAATCTTGACTATCCAAATGTAATTTTCTAGAGAATCATGATAACCCTAACCCACAAACGAGTTACCCAAAGTTTAAGTCAAGTTAAGATATGAGCTATGTTATTTAAATTAACGATTCAGACTGAAGTGATAAAATATTGGCTCTTTCCATTTAGTTTTCCAAACAAATAACAAAAACTAGTCGCTACCTCATTCTAGTGTCAACCTTTTCCTTAAGCTCTCAGCCTTTCTGGAATCATCATGCACCTTCCCTTGACTCCAATGATATATTTCCTTTAAAAGTGAGCACCATTTTACTCATTCTCATTGTAATAACTTTCAAACAGATCTTCAATTATGAAATCCTTGTTCTGAGGCAGCATATCAGTATGGTTAGCTCTGAATATCCGATATTACCTTTTACCAAAATAAGGGTTGTATATTAAGAATAACTCCCTGGAAGTAGATCAAACTATACCAAGGGATTATAGAAAGCAGAACTCTTTAAGTGGAAATAGGTCATAAAATCAAGAGGATCATGCATGTTCCAAGAAAAAATCTTACATATGCAATTTTATGCGTTACTGCGCACTACAGCATGGAATGGGATGAAGTTGACTTACACCCTTACCTAATTGACTGAATTTAACACTTTTTTAATGGGCCTCTCAATACAGCGAAGCCCAACATTCTGCCCTTCAATGCCAATAAACTCTAGCAACAGAAAGAGCCCGCCAGCAGAAGGGAAACTTATTAAAATCAAATAAACTACCAACTAACCATAGTTCATATGGTTTCTTTTAAAAGAAAACATAGGCGAGCTTAAGGGGTCATTGTATCTTGGAAAAAAACCAATAGATCAAACCATGTTCAAATCTGGACCTCAAGAAGAGGCTTTTTTACTGATGTCTAAAAGGTAATGGCTGAAACCAGAGCGTAAATAAGTTCTGCCTTACTTGACTCTCACCTATGTGATCCACCTTTACTATGAGCTTAAACCCAATCAATATTATACAGATAATTTTTCTATTACTTTGCAGTAATTTCTGCAACGTTTAAGCCAGTGTTGACTAAAATAAATTCTTGATATAAAAACACTAAATTGATGTGGACTTCACTGAGGTGACACAAGTAGTTAATGCCGCACCCTCCAGGTAAAACCCACATTAAACTCTTTAGGTATACTTCATACGCTCTTACCTAAAAAACTCATAATTGTATTTTAACCTGCCAACAACTTTGGTTTCCAAGTTACTTAAACTGGCGCTCCATCGTGGATTAATGAAGTTTGGTATGTACTCTTACTGGTTTTTAAAATCCTATCTTAATATGCCACCACACATAAAGTGCGCATTGAAGGTGCACTGTTCATCAATAATCCTCTGTAGCCTGCAATAGAAAGTTCATCCCTTAAGTTGCATTTTTTGGGCCATGTACTGCGTCTTCTTTGTTGACTCATGCCAGGCGAGCCCCCTTACTCATGGTGTAAAGCTCTTGAACACCCTTATATTGCTTGTATATGCCCTAAACAGATTTTCTCAGCCACCACACAAGGGTCAAAACCAGGCTAGAAATGCTCTCACTTAGTAGCAGTGGCAAATTTGCAAACTTTTTTTAGTGAGTTTCTATTCAAAATTTAACCCTTGGGGCCTCACACCAAGCTTTTATTTCTATTAACACCACCATCAATAAGCAACATCATTACTCGATTCCCACTTTCAGAGGGCAAACCCTCTGTTGGGATTTTTGCCCATATTCCCAGCCTGCTAGATTACCTGGTATTGCTAGGGGAAAAATTCTCTAAGGAAAAGTGAATTGGAAATTGGTTGACCCAAATTTTGGAGGAACTAAGTTTGGGGTCATTTAAGGATACTATCTGGTCATATCCATTGGGGATCAATCCAGATGAAAACCTAATATCTCATTGGGCAGAGTGGCCAATGAAATAAGGGCATCTGATAGTAATTAACTATCAGGTGTACCAATTGGGATCAGTCAGGTTTCATCACCGACTAATTGGAATGTTTAATGAGTTGCAAGGTGAGTGATGCCGCCTGCAACTAGCGATTGATTGGTTGCTAGCCAATTATAGATGATTCGCTTGGATTGAGAGGAAAACGTTAATGATATGTTTCAACTCTTTCATTTGAGGTCTCAAGGATGTCTAACGTTGGAATCCTAGTCAGGATGGGGAAGACCAC